>JAYESA010000010.1:13015344-13315956 GCA_036927795.1 Iris macrosiphon | reverse complement strand
TATTCTCCAGAGTTGCACACATTATATATATATATAATGCGATTACCAACTAATGTCCTCTGGAAGAGGGGACTGTAAGCACATGCTTACAAAGTCTTTTATAGCAACATATCTGGAAGTACATGGAGAGACAAGAACAGACGCTTGGCGTGCCCAGAGGCTGCGACGACCACCACCACCACCACCATCACGGGCCAGCTGACCTCCACTCTACATGTAACGGGTCCACCGGACATTAACATCTGTCTCTGTCTCCGTCTCCGTACTCCTCCTTTCTAAAGCGCATCTTTTTCATGTTGTTCAAACCCAAGGGGGAGGGATATCAAGAAAAAAGTCAAATCTGA
The DNA here is from genome assembly GCA_036927795.1 of Iris macrosiphon. Taxonomy (NCBI): domain Eukaryota; kingdom Viridiplantae; phylum Streptophyta; class Magnoliopsida; order Asparagales; family Iridaceae; genus Iris; species Iris macrosiphon. The sequence goes on along the minus strand of JAYESA010000010.1, from coordinate 13,315,612 downwards.
CCTAAATAAAAATTATAAATTTCGGAGGGAACAAAATATAAAATTGATAAACAAATTTTTTAATAAGAATGATATTTAACTCGAAAGCGAAAAATTTCAGTGGGGGACAACGACCCTCACTCGCCTCCGTATAGGCCCCCCGTCCCTGCACACCACTATCTTCACTGAAATCGAAGAACCAGCATCACTTAGTTGGTGCAGCAGGAGATCCCGAAATCACCGCTGCCATGTGGTGAGGCATTCCTCTTCTTTAATAACAGCACGACACACAACAGAATGAATTCAGTAGTAAATAGTACTGTTATTGGAAGGAGAATCAAGATGAATGTAGCTCACTGAGTAACAATGAACTGGACTAAATAATGTTTAGCAAAACAGAGCAGCAGACCAACCGAAGCCCTTTCGAATTAAAAATGTTACACGGAAAAGAAATTCCACAATAGCTGAGGAGGAAAAAGTTTCCAACAATTAATCTAATTGAAAATAGTAGTAATAATAATAATAATACATATTTACACGAAAGAAAGGCGAGTCCGAGTGCTAAATAAAACAAAGAGGCGGATGGTAAGTCGCAGTCATCAGAAGCCACCGACGGGACACGTGTGGAAGGGCCGGAGCTGGTAGCATTTCCTTTTACGAGTGCTCGCTTTCAACGAAAGCGAAGGTAAAGTTCTAAAGTTGAACAAACAAACGCCAGTTGATTTGTCCATGCGAATTACTCACAATAACAAAAACATAAATTCTACACCAAACAATTAATTAATTAATTAATTTAAAAGATTTCCATAACGTAGATAGCAATGATGGATTGGAGATTAAATAATCAAAAGAGAATTGTAGTTCACACGCTGGAGGCCAACGCCACCGAGGACATCCACTTCGATATTTGCTTCACTCTAATCGGTTTTAATTACTGCAAATTTGACGGCAACACTGTTGGAACATGACAGTGCCAAAAATTTAAATTTTGGAGTACATAGTATGTTTGGATGGAAAATTTTCAGACTAAATTTTATATAATTTAATATGAACGATAAATTTTTTCTGTCATAAAATTGGAGTTTTTTCTTTTCTTATTAAGAGTATTAAACGTTTGGTTGGAGGATTATTTTTTCAAAACTTTAACAAAAACAAAATTTAATATTTATATCACTTCAATAAAAAGTTACACTTTCTCACTCACTTTAACAACCAACTAAATATTAAATTTTAGAATTTTTCATTTCTATCCTCCACTTCAAGGTATCAATACGAAAAAAAATTCACTACGTTTCACTTCATTGCAATGAATATCCAAAATATCAATTTTTAGATTTTTTTTTTCTACTAAGTCCTACTTTGTCTAACTGAACTGGAACTAGTATTACTTACTTAAAAATCTTCCATATTATAAAAATATTTCAAAACGACTCAAAAGTAAGTCATCTAAATCGTATTTATATCATCATCGATTAATTATTTTTTAAAATTAATATTAAAAATTCGAACTCAGCCAACCTGAAAGAATACCTCATACTTTAACCATATGAGTTACAAAAAATATTTGTTTATTCTTAGATAATATTACGTAACTAACTATTTCAAGACTCTTTACAAAAAGTAAAAAAATACCCATAATCAATTATAATTAAAATATATCAAATATATAACAAATTCTAATTAAAATATATTAATAAATATATAATAAATATTAATTTAAATATATAAATAATTTTATATTAATTTTAGAAAAAAAATTATCTCACATGAATTTACTAGTATGTTATAATGACTGCAACACTAATGCTACTTTTGGTTTGCTAAATCATAATCTTTGGAAAAAAAATTCATTCATTTTCTGTGTATAAATATAAAAAATATAACAGAAAAAATAATTTAAAAAAAAAAAGAAACCATCCAGTCCAAAAATTTACTTTTTCTATATTTTTTCCACATTTCCGAACATACCCAAAGCAAAAAATTAATGGAAATTAAAATTTTCAAAGAAAAGATATCAACAAATTGATTTATGAGGTCCAAGTTACAGCAGCTGCTCCGAGGAATTTCTATTTATAGGCAAGAAAGAGAAACACTAGATTTACCACGTGCAAATCTGATAGGTGTAACATCTCTAGGGTGTTTTTTTCTTCAGCTTTTACTAATTTTAGCCGTCATGAAATTACCTATAGATTCTCTAGTTTTGACTCCAAAATACTGGATTTAAAATTAAATAACTTTGAACCTAAAAACATCCGCGGAGAATTAAACAAATATTCTTTACTTATTTCTAGAGGCAAAATAACAATAATAGAATACAAATCACCTCTCCGTAACAAAATGACACAAAATCCCCCAAAAAAATAAAACTGATACCAACGTTTTAATAAAGACACAAAAAAAAAAGAAAAAAAAAAAATTCATGGTTTACCGGGTGCGGCCGGTGGTCACGGCGACGGGCCGTAGAGATCGTAGGGGGCCCACAGGTGGTCGAGCGGGCACGGCCGGTCCGAGTCGAGCCGGGCCCACGGCTTGCCGCTGCCGCTCCAGTGCAGCAGGCTCACCGGGCCGGGGTGTAGATCGCGGCAGCTCCCCTTCACATTGTCCCCCCCGAGCCCGTGCTGGTTCCACCGGTGGTCGATGGGCGCCACGTGTCCGGCGAAAACCAGAAGGAACGGCGGGAGCGAGCCGAGCTCGTAGATCCGTCCCGCCTCCCCTCCCCCCTTCTGCACCTGCATCCACCGCTCGATCCGGCGGGTCGACCCGGACCGCCGCCACCGGTGCAGGTCAATCACCATCACGCCGGTGTTGAAGTAGCACGGCCGCCGGCCGGAGAAGGTCCCGGCAAGCTTTCGGTCCGACCAGAACCTCTCCGTGAAGTACTTGGTGAAGTTCGCGTGGCAGTACTCCGGCGCGCCGACGGTCCTCGAGCCGAGTTCGGTGGCCCAGAGCTTCGACACGTCGTCGACGACGACGAGGTCGGAGTCCAGGTAGATGACGCGGCGCACGCAGGGCTCGAGGAGGTCGGCGAGGTAGTTCCTCGCGTAGTTGAGCGGCTGCTCGAGCGCCTGGCGGACGGAGGAGGAGATCAGGCCGCGGACGCGGTCGGGGTTGAAGGAGTAGGCCTTGAACCGGAGGTTCGGGAAGGCGGACCGGACCAGGGTTTCGAGATCGGGCTCGAGGACGAGGAAGTGGAAGAAGATGTTCTCGGGACAGAGGGAGTGCTGGAGCACGGAGTGGACCGCAGCGACCGAGCCACGGAGGTAGTCGCGGTCGAGCGTGATGGCGATGTGGACGAGGGAAGGGTCGCAGACCATGGAGCCGCCGCCGATAATGGTGGCGCATTGGTCGGCGTTGGAGAATGCCGGGGCCTGGCGGAAGGGGAACTGGCGGAGGCGGGAGGAGCGGATGGCCTCGGCGGGGGGGAAGGACTGGAGGGAGGGGGAGAGGACGACGGTGACCATGGCGGCGGAGAGGAGGCCGGAGAGCTTCATGACCCAGAGCATCGTGCGCCGGCGGACGGAGCCGTGCCGCCACCGCCGCTTGCCGGTCGGGAGGTCGAGGAGGTCGGCGAGGCGGGAGGAGAGGAAATCTAGGGTTCGCCTGATCCCCGCCAGAATTCTTAGGGTTAGGGTTTTCTTCTTCAGAGGAAATTTCTTGAAACGGAAAGAGAATACGCGGTAAGCTCACCGCCGCGGTGTGGTGCTCCGCCGCTCCTCTGTTTGGTTCATCTTTCTTGCTGTTGCTTGACTTAAAGCTATTCTTCTCCTCTTCTTGAAGGGAGGGTAAAGGAATGTAACTGAAATTAGTCAGTTCCGCCCCCTTTATTTCGCGATTTTTGTTGTTTTTTTTAGCTGGTGGGGGAAATTGGTGGGCAGGGATGTTAGTTTTGTAAGTTTGGAATTGGTAGGGTGGTTTAATGAATAATAATGAATTGGCAAAGAAAGAGGAGATTGTTGCCAACTTCCAGAGGGTTTATTCTTGTCCTCCGGTTGCCGGAAAATGCAGTACAAGTTCCAGCTGGCGCCACGCTGCACCGGTGGACGACAAATCTCGGCCGTCTAATTCTTTGAATTCCCCGATCTGCCCATGAGGTTAATGGGTGGATTATCAACGTTTCTTTCATATCCGAGCCTCATCCCAACCACGTTATCCTTTTTTTTAATCTGTTGGATCATTCTATTTATCCGGATTCAGTAAGGTTTTTTATCTGTTGGATCATTCTAAATAAATACATCTATACTCACTATATAATAAGAAAAGTTCAATATGTATATTTATATTCATTAATAGAAAATAAATACATCTATACTACTATATAATAAGAAAAGTTAGGCTTAACCGTGAAAGCATATATTTAGTAATTAAAATAATTCATTAAAGTAAATAGGGACAGCTAGATAATTACATTAGTTGTCTTTTGAACTTCCTAAATAATTTTTTGTCTTGCATGCAAGTATAAAATAATATATATAATAAAAAAATTAAAATAATTAAGGTAGATATTTTTTAGTCTTTCTAAACAGTCTTAAGGAAAAACAAGAATAATTATATTAACTATCTTTTACTCTTCCTAATAACTATGAAATGCGTTCGTGCATGTATATTAGTATATGTAATACCTTATTCAATCTATATCCGTTGATGTATATTAGTATATGTAATACCTTATTCAATCTATATTCGTTGAGAATGCACTCGATGAATGATGATTCAAGAGATCTCGAAAATCCTAATTAAATCTTAGGGATTCTTTTTTCAAATCCCGAAGTAAACCAACCACAAGAAATAACGTATCATATTGTGATAAACACCTGAAGAACCCCATGCATATGCATAACCATTAATGGTTGCATTATTCTATTTCTCTTCAAACGGGGTCAAAGTCCACATAAAATTCATCGGAGGAACAAACTAAGTGTTTTTATAGAAGCACTCAACTGATTGACATACGAGAGAGTACTCACTTGAGCAGAAACATAGTCAATTGATAGATGCAAAAAGAAGAAGAAGTCATTTTCATTATCCCAAGCTAAAGTGACATGCGAGGACAATAGGAGACAATTGACAAGCAATCTTTAAGGGATCACTATCTATGACATAAGAATAAATATCTAAAATCATGTCTTGGAGTCTTTGTGCGACTGTAAATACTATTGAATTATGGAGAAAGAAGAGTACGTCTTACTAATTCACCGTTATATTTACTACATATTTATACTCGTGTTGACTTGAACAACATAGGAACATACGAGCTTCTTATGCATGGTGATTGTCTTTTTCAAATGTTTGGGACAAGACGAACATCAATCCAAGCCTACCCATCAAACTCTTCCTCTCAATCCATAGTGATTGATCATATTTGAGTCCAACTACCGTACTAGTCATACAATGATGAAGAAAAGATTACGGGTCATATTTGAGCCCACTTATCCTACTGGTCATACGAGGATGAAGAAGATTACGTACCTATCATCAATATCCCGAGCATACTATCCAAATCCAAAAAAGTATACTCTTGATTTCCATATCATACAAATCCGACTCAAACTCGACCCGCTAAGCCCTTACCTATCCACAAGGCTACTATGGGGATTGGATTACGTAGTTATCAAAGAATCCGTTTAGATATTTCAAATTCTTCTTTTCTGTTTTCAGTCCAACTCAAGAAACGAAAAGATGCACAATACAACAAAGATGTTTATGTCGCAGGGGCAAAATCATCAATCACAATTACGTGGTTCAAAATGAATAATGTCACTACATTGGGAAGCAGACAAGAAGCTAACAAAATGGCGTAATTAGCCCTGGACCGTAGTACGCCCGGTGCTGCTGCAGCTGACGTATATAGAGTTGCGGTCCCGGTCGTATGGTTGACACATGTATTGCAGGATATCGGACGGTTTAGATGATCATCTTGCCGACAACGGGATTTAATGGGGGTCAGCAGCGTACGCGTAGAAAGTCGTTCGGCATACAGTATTCGTATGCCAGCGTGGTTTTCCACTTGTTGTATTTAGAGAAAAAAATTCCCTTTACCTCTTTCCTTCTGTGTTGTGTGATTTGGTGTTTTGCTTATTCTAAATTTTTTTTTCTTAAATTTGGTTGCTATGTGATGATGTAGTTAAAAGTGTAAATCCAAAGAAAACTATTCAATAAGTTATTGAAAGTCCATTTTTTTTAAAAAAAAATCTTTTTTAAAATTGGAATTCAACATTTCAATCGAATTTGCACGCTTCGAGACACTTTTGAAAGTGAACTTTTAGTAACTTTGCACTTTTACACTTTTAAGCTAACCACTGATGTATACTTGCACTTTTATATATATATATATAATTTTTTTGTAAAATTGGAATTCAACTTTTCAATCGAATTTGCACGCTTCGAGACACTTTTGAAAGTGAACTTTTAGTAACTTTGCACTTTTACACTTTTAAGCTAACCACTGATGTATACTTGCACTTATATATATATATATATATATATATATATATATATATATATATATATGCACTTGCATGTATTTAATATTATTTGAAAAGAATAAGTATTATTTTTATAATTTTTTACTTGGGAAGAGCTAATAACAATTATTTTTTCTATAAGTAATTAACCTAACTATCATATTAAATTTAATGAATAATTTTAATTAGTAAACATGGGTAAGAGTATTTTTGGAAAATATATTTAAGGTGAAGCCTAACTTTTCTTTATATATATATATATATATATATATATATATATATATATATATATATATATTGTTGGAGATTTTTTTTAGCACCACTAGAAAAAAGTTTCAGATTGAAAAATACTCCAAGTGGATATCTCAATATATAGCTTTTTTTGTTATTGAGGTATACACATGCGGAGAGTGGTGGTCTATCTGGGTGCCATGTGGGTTATTTTTCTATAGTGGCTAAGTTTAAACTCCTCAATGAAACATTTATATTTTTTGTCACTCTCTTTGGAAATTGAACTAAGTCCGTATGGGCTTAGCGATTCAGACTCGGACTCAGACGAAGGGTGCAAAGTGGCACTTTGATGGCGTACTTTGCATGTATGCATGTGTGAGTTGCATGCACGGGTGATGCGGGTGCGCGCCATGTGCACCTATGGCGGACATGCACGACTATGCGCGACATGAGCGATATGCACGATATGTGTGGCATGCACGGCCATGCGGCTATGCGTGCATGCAGTATACGCGTATGCTTGCATGTGTTGATATGCTGTTGTGTTGCTAAGAGCATGCACATATCTGCGAATTGTGCAATTTACGCGTACATTTATCAGATTGCGTGATTTGGACAGTTATGAAAGATAAATCACTTTAAACCGATCTCGATCCTTTGGGGATTCCATTTTAAATTGATTATTATCCTTCCATATTAAGTGGTGGCTGGTATTAGGGTTAGTGTTTATACCTTTCTCTAGTAATAGTCTCACCGTGTCTTCTTTAACAAATATACGAAATATAGAGACAAAGGAGATTAATTGTTGTGGTCGCAATCGAAGTCCAAGAGTTCTTTCGACTCAGTAACATGAGTGAGTTCGAGCATTCTAGAAGTTCTCTTGTGAACTTGTTAGTTCCTGAGAGCGGATTAGAGGACGAATCTTGGTTTGAGCAACGAAGGTTTTTATCATCCCAACAAGCGTGTCTTTTTTTCTGTCTTCTTCTTTTTTATCTTCTTTTGTAAACGTTCTATCTCAATTGTAACTGCGTTTGTAAGGAAGAACGAGTTTTGATTATTGTCATTTTATAAATGGGCTATCATACGAAGGAGATTTAACCCAAAATCTTATAACTGATCGTAGTATTACATTTGATATTTTACACAATCTGATTGGTGAAAGTTTTTCTATTCGATATTAATTTATATTAAGACGCGTTTATGTTTCACATTATTTATTATCAAACTGTGAACAAGCATGAAATTTTGCTCTTGAAGTTAATTTGCAATTTTCATTTATAAGTATTTTTGTTACTCAAGTATCACAATGTCTTGATAATATAAGTACTCAATGTGTTTCTAACTACGAAGTTGATCCTAGTTTTTCTCGACAAGCTCCTAGTTCTTCTCGACAACTTCCATCTTAGGAAGAAGAACATACATTACTTTTAGCTAATAATGATGATTTTAATGATTTTCAAAATAATAAAAATAGTGATAATTTAATTAAAATTTTAGATGATCAGTAATTTTGAAGATAATGTCAATAATCCTACCACGCATGAATTATTTGTTGGACAATCTTTTAAAAGCCGTTCTAAATTTAGAACTTCTATAAGTGATATAGCAATTGAACATAATTTTACTTGTTAATTTAGTAGTATGAACAATGTCAAGAAAATTATTTGTACATGTGATCAACCAACTTTTGATTGGAGAGTATATGCTATACATGTTGGTAAAGATAAAATATTTTAAATTAGTACATTAAAAAGCTGACATTCTTGTTTAGGTGGACAATGCTTTCAAAATACTACTGAAAGCAAGAGTTTCAAAAAAAATATTTGTTTCAAAGCATGCATTGAAGGGTGTTTTTGAGGGATAGTTTACCTGTTATTAGTAATGATGCTACTTTGCTTTCATCTAGATACCAAGATACTTTATTTATTTCTTGTGCTCATAATCCTAACTATCAATTATATACACTTGCTTATGCTGTTGCGGAAGGTGAAAACACTGATTCCCGGACATAATTTTTAAACAGTTTAAGAATATCTTTTGAAAACTATTTTAATTAATGGAGTAGTATTTTATTTATATCAAATAAATAAAAAGGGTTAATAAATGTTGTGTGTGTCACATTTTTTTTGTATTTAGCATTTTTAACAAAATTTAAAATCTGTTATTAATATTAGAAATTTTAAATATTACTAGACTCTTTTGCAAGATCATACAATAAAACGGGCTCTGGTTATTAGCTTGAAATAATTAAAGCAAAAAACATGAACATTTTTAACTGTCTTGTTGGAGTAAATGATAAAACCCATAATTTTGCACATTGGATATAACTGCATATTCTCGTAGCCCTAGATTAGATATTAACACTTCTAATCTTGCATAATATTTCATTAACTGGATTAATAATTTACGTGATAAACCAATAAAAAAATACTACTTGATGGCATTAGAGTTAAGATTATATCGCTTCAAGACAAGAACAAACAGGTACACTTCTAATCCTGGAAAGGTACATTGGAGTGGGGTCAAGTGGATTCTACGATATCTTCAAGGCACTGCCGATTGGAGACTTTCATTTGGTGGTGATGAGCCAAAGCTGGTTGGGTATACCGACGCTGATATGGCTGGAGATATAGACACGAGACAATCAACTTTGGGCTATGTGATAATATTTGCTGGTGGAGCAGTATCGTGGCAGTCGTGTTTGCAGAAGTGTGTTACCTTATCGACGACATAGGCAGAGTATATTGCAGCGATGGAGGCTTGCAAGGAGTTGTTGTGGATAAAGAATTTGTTGTAGAAATTTGGGCTAAAGCAGGAGCAGTATCCTTTGCTTTGCGATAGTCAGAGTGTTATTCACCTTGTGAAGAACTAGATATTTTATAGCCGGTCCAAGCAAATTGAGACCCGTTATTATTGAATACGGGATGTTGTTGATAAGAAGGAAGCGACGCTTGAGAAGGTTCATACAGACGACAACGGAGCAGATACGTTCACAAAGATTCTTCCAAGGAGAAAGTTTGAGTACTGCAGGCAGATCGTCGGGATGACGATCCCCTCCACATAGTTGTGAAGGAAAATATTTGTTGGAGTGGGTGGGGTTCTCAACCTATGTGGAGAACACCCGAAAGTGTGACGAGCACCGTCTGTTGTCAGAGAAGCTCGGAGAGGCAACGAGAGCCATTCGAGAGGTCGAAGAAACTCGGGAGAAAGGAGGAGCAGTCTGCTGTACAGGGGGAGACAGAGTTCAGGCGAAACTCGGTCCGAGTTCGGTGTGGTGTTCCAGAACCTCAAAACCGAAGTCGGTCCGAGTTCGGTTGGCGGGCTGAACGAAAATTCAGAGGTATTTTATATACCGTTGGATCGTATCCTACGGTCTAGGATTAGTTGCAGGATTACGGAATATATATTAGGTTTTTCCTAACCCTTATTCCCAATCAATCAATCAATCAATCTAACAATAACATATCATCTCAAGGAAGAGGAGAAAATCAAGCAAAAGTGTCAATGCAACTTTGGGAAGAAGAAGGAAGAATTAGAGGCCATTTCGGAGAAGGATTGGAGGCCGTGTTGGATCGGGAGGAGCTTGTAGAGGTGTATTCTCTTTATTCCATTAGTGGAGGTTCTTCAGAGTTGGACTCCGATCGTCCTGTGGTTTTTTTCACAAGAATTTTTCACGTCAAAATTCTCTGTGTTTGCGTGGATTATTTTTTATATGGTTTGGTGTTTGGTTTGTGCGTTGTATTGCTCGGTTCTCTTGCGGGTACTCTCTGGTTTTGGGGAAGGTTTTCGTGCTTCTTTCCCAACATGAAGTTTCCATTATCTGGAATGCAGATAAGCTTTGATATATTATCTATGGGTTTGATAATTGATATTGCCCAGGGACGACCCTGGTCCATGGCAGGCTTAATTGACGACGGTTCAGGGTCTAAAGATTAAAGAGATGTCAATTTAGATGTATCTAAAATAGAACAAATATGTAAAATGGACCACTATTAACACAAAATAGTTGTAATGTAGTAGTTATTTTTTGTAGACTAGCACATTGGAGGTCCTTGGTTCAATTCTTAACGACAATAATTTCTTTTACTTGTATTTTTATATTATATATGAGACCTATTTTAGAAGTTCGTCTCGAAATCTCATGAGCCCAGGGTCGATCCTGGTATTGCTCTATATTGGTACATATGCTATTCTTATTACATCAGTCTGAATGTAACGCCCCGCAACCGCTCGGAGCGTTACGCTGAGTCGAATTGGTATCAGAGCGCCCGGTTCATTTTCTCGGACTTGGTCCTTCGCTTCATCACAAACTCTAAATAGCTTCCGCGTGTCGTTTAGCTCTTGACTCTACTCAGTGCCGCATTGGATGTTTCATGCAATAAGTCTATTTATTGCTTGTTGTGGCTGCATGTTGTGCTTCGTTGTGTTTCTTTGGTTGGTTTTCGTAGGATCGCTTAGCCTCGTTAGGCGTTGTTGCATTTGTGCAGCAAGTTGGTTGGCGTTGTTGCATTTGTGCAATAAGTTGTGGGCTTTCGTTGGGTTGGCTTATCGTTCGGGAGATTCTGATTGCCTCAATGGATCAGTTGGTTGGCTAACGAGATTTGGTAATGCGGCATGTTTTGAGTAGAAACATTCGATGGGAATGGATCGTTGCACGAGTTGCTCGTCTAGCGACTGTGTTGGATAGAAGTTAGAATTTTGGCTGTGGCACGTCGGTTGAGCATGTTCGGATTTTGGCTAGGGGATATCAAAAATGAGTTGCTCGTACAACAAATGTTTGGAACCATTGGGTATTGGGTTGGATTATTCGGAAGAGAGCTCGATGAACGGGATTGCTCGTGTTGCGAAAGTATCGGACGGTTTGAGAAATGGTTGGATAATTCAAGCATTGCCTGAGTTTTATGTCAAACTCGAATTGGAAAAGGCATGATCACACATAAAGGATGGTTCGAACGGATCTTGGATTCGTGCAAGGAAATTGTAATGCGAGTATCGACTTGATTCGGAGTGGTATATGGGATACCACATTTTGAGCAAGGTATTGAAATATTTTGGTTGGACATCAATGGAAATTGCCTGAACGGACTCGGATAACGAATACAAGTCGGTTGGTACAGATCGACTGAGTTGGAAAGAATAAAAATGGAGCAAGCGAATATTGAGTTATGATTCGACAGAATCACCTTGGAATAGTCGGTTTGGAATAGACGCTGGTTGACGCAGATTACGCACGAGGGCAACTATATTTCCAAGTGGTATATAGTGCAATGGAATTTGACTCGGGTATCCTTCGATACATTAGACTTGAGAACTCAAGAACGGAATCGTGCAAATGGAAGTATCATTGGGCTTAAGAGATGGGCGAAATCGGAACGAACATTTGGGTTACGCTTGAGCAAAGCGATGGGATTATCGGAAGGATAGCGAGCACGAATTACGATTTTGGATATTGCTGCTCGAGAAGTCGACTCAGGTTTAGCGAAAATGGAATTTTGGGCAAAATGGTGCAACAATGGTAGACGGATTCTCCGGAATACGTGGACGGATTGTGGCAACAACATAAGGCAAAAGATTTTGGCGGACAGACTTTTAAAGATAGCTAAATGTGGGAGCAACGTCGGAACAAATCACTGTGCTGCTCGAGTAAGTTGGACGTGCATTGTGGAACACAGCAAATGAATAAGAATTGGAGCAAGTCTTGGGTTTTGAGAATCATTGCAATTTGTAGTACGAGAATCGAACATGCAATTCGGAAATTTGATGGATTCAGGACAGAACGACGGATTGATGGTAGACGGTTTCAACGAGCACATTGCTCGGATTCGGGAGTTCGCTCGGATGGATGGTTGGATTTTGATTCGGATTTACAGATGAGATGTAGTATGGTTTATAGTAACTGTCCATCGTGATGACTACAATTATCGAGCGTAGCTTCGGGACAGCTGACCCTAAGCGACCTTGCCCGTCGAATCAGATATGAATATGGTAGACCCATAGAACGACCCTTGAGGCGGCGTATTTGGGAATGCGTCGAGGGCAGATGTGAGCAATGATATTTGGCTTATTGACTGAGTGTTGGATTTGAGAGACCCTTGGGATAGTCTTCAGCTGAAGATGCAGCCGGAAGATCGAAGCGATGGTAGAAGTAGCCTAGTCAACTGATGAGATTCAGAATCGCAGATTTTTATCGATGGCATCGCCTCTGACTCATCGTGCCCTGGAAGGGAATAGCATTCATATGAATTGACGACTGTGAAACTAGCTCGTGAAGTTAAAGTAGCGGCTCGTTCAGATCAAATCCTTGTGAATACTGGAAGGGACAGATTTGCCTCAGATTTACAAGATATCTCGGAACTTAGTCTGGGAAGCGTGCTCGTTCGGAAGGCAAATGTAATATTCTATGCTTCGAGGCAGTGAAAGCAGCGCGAAGAACTATTCCATGTGCAACCTAAGAATTGTGGCGAGTGTGTCCACGTTGAAATCGTGGCGACACAATCCCTTTGGCGTGGCGGCAAGATCTTCGTGGATCACACGAACCTCAATATAGATGTTCACCCTGTGAGATATTGAGATGGCAGGAAAATGTGTTAAACTGAGCTGATCTAAGCAAAGTTGATATTTGGGTAAGTCGCATAGATGGGGTAGATCGGCTGAGATGATCGTTCGGTGCACGAGATAATATTTGGAGATGTTGCTTGTACGAATTTCAGAAATAGTTGGATGGATTGAGTTGGAGCACGAAATGATTGAGTCGGTGGGAAATTATCATAATTGAGAATAGTGCTCAATCGAGTATGTTGGAATGGAAATCGGAAGTGATTCAATTGGGAGTAAAGAAAATGGATGCCTCGAACATAAAGATACCCTTGTAACTTGTTCAAATTTGCTATCGCAAAGCTCGGCTGAAATACATGTATTTTAGGGACGCCTTAAATATGTGTATCGATCCAAAACTAAGCGATACGAGAAATTCGTATTGAGCTGCAAGGAGGATGTGGGAATTCGGAAATTTGTACGAGCGTTCAGCAGAGCGAGATACTGATTCAGAATCGTGAATATGTGAGTTGCATAGAGCAGATCCATAGAATTGGACAAACGACATGTGATAGGAATGAGTACCAGCACGGTTTGTGGACGGACCTGATTCTAAGTGGTATATTATGTAACGCCCCACAACCGCTCGGAGCGTTACGCTGAGTTGGGTTGAATAAATCAAATGCTAGTTACATTTGAAATATTGGATTTTGGGAAGAAGGATTAATCGAGTTGGTTTCAATGTGCAGATGGCTAGCGGGTTCAATGGAAATCAGGTGTTCGTTCAGAACATTTCTGAATAGCTGGATGGAAGCGATAATGCCGTCTTCCTTAATCCGATCGGTCGGATGATTTGGAGAGCACGGCCTGCTCGCACGGTCATACCAGTTGAGTAGATCGCGCTTGCATCAGACCATGGGTTCAAGGGATTGGTCGTATCGGCAGGACAGGATGCCTAACGGGATCAATCATTGTGAGTGGGCTCTTTCCCTTCTCCTCTACTCCTTCATGCCTAATAATATGGAAAACACGTAAAATGCTTGAATACTTGGGCTAAAACATTGGGAAACACTACACTGAGGCGTGCATAGAGTGTACGTCGTTGGCTTGGTAGGATTGTGGCTTGAAATGATTTACGCGTTGGATAGTTGGTACGATAGTTGGGTTATACATTTGAGGCAGTTGGTTGGATAATTGGGATTATACTTGGACGGTTGGAATTATACAAGTTGGAATAATACAATGGAAATATCGAGAATTCGGGCGAGCGAGCGTGCATCCGTGCACGAGTATCACTGGGTCGCTTTTCTTGCAAAACGAGCAGTTGTGGTTCGAAATCGAACAACTGCATAGGCGAGGGTATTGTGCCACTGTTGGGGCATTGTGCCACGGGATTATTCGGAGTGTGGGGTGTTACACCCAATGTGAAATACTGTGTTGGAAAGCGGCAATGTGAAAAGTAGGCATAACTTGGGAACACCTTGAGAGATTGTGCATATGGGTATTTTGGTGCCTTGGGATATATATATTGAGGTCGAGATTTGGAATCCTTGGGGATATGTTGAAAGAATGGTTATGGATGCTTTGGTTGGATATCGGTTGAACGAGTCTAGGATCGCTTGGTGGGGCGAGAATGTTCGATCCTCTCGTCATACCTACTTTCTGCATGTCACGGACAACCTGTGTACACAGGGTTTGACATTTCCTCGAAACGACATTCCGGGGCACTGGGAACGTATCGATCCGGAGGGAAATATTGATTCGTGCTAGTCACGATGCATTACGGGACCTCCAGCGGGGCTTGCTACCCGGGCTGATAGGGCGCACCGTTAATGCTTGGATTATGTCCTTTATGGCTTTGCCAGTGACTTCATATAGATAAGAGTTGGCTTGATTTTCTTTTGTTGGTTTGGCTTTCGTGTAGGCGCAGCCACCTTGCCTCGGCAAGAGTGTGCACTCGAGATTGGAATATAACTTTGGTTGAGGATGGATATTGAGGCGAGACTGATGGTTCGATATGTTATCGTGCAAGCGATGGCATTGAGTAGGACGGGTTGCATGCTAGTTTACTTCGGGTTGGATATATATAAATGCTTGTCGATTGGTTTGAATTGAATGCTTGCATGCTTAAACTGCTTTACAGCTTTCCTTAACATGTCATCCATATGCCATGAAACGAATCTAGGATTCAACTAGAAAGATCACCATTTAACTGTGTGCATTCACTATTTTACTTAGTGTCGGCTTAGACGAGTGGGTTACCCCGCTCACCAGTACGGTTGTGTAATGACCCACGTTTATGGGCAATATTTCAGGTACACAGGCGTAGTGGCGCTGCTTGGATTTACGGGACAAGATGTATGAACTGTAAGTACCTTTGTGGGCTAGAGAAAAGAGCAAGAGCATTTCATCGTCTTCTTGGCATCGCCTTTGTGGCATTGCCTCGGGGCATTTTATTTGGACCCTATCGTGAGCTTCGCTGCGTATTACTCTGATGTGTGCTTGGTACACAATACTTGACTTCCGTTGCAACTTGGTTGTTTCAATGATAACATTTGGTGTTTGACAACATCGCCTTGTACGAGCGCAACTCCAGGCTCGTACGGCATCACGTCCCGATTAGAACGATTGTCCCGCGGGAGAGCTGCAACGTGGTGATTTCACGTTCAGCGGGGACTATTGAGTTTGCGGGAGATTGGGACGTGACATGAACTTCTCTATGTGCTCTATTTTAATTCATGCCTAATTTTTGGATAAAGCCTGACATTACTCTTTGGTAATTTCTTCTTTCTTTTTTGAAAATTCTACTGAGAAAGTGACACTGATGATGATGATGGCCCGAGAAGAGACGAACTGTCACTACATGTCGACATCATCTTATGATGCATAAATCATCCATATGTGAGCAACATATTACTTTTTATTTGGACTTTTTGATATTACTTTTCTGTTAGATGAAGGATATTGGTATTACCCTCTTGTTGTTTCAAAAGTCGAGAACATTTTCCTCAAAGTGTCACTTTTATCTTTAACGCGACATATTCAAAACTCATTAATGACACTTTGAGGAGAATGTTCTCGACTTTTGAAACAATAATAGAATAATATTAATATCATTCATCTAACATGGAGGTAATATCAAAAAGTCCTATTAATTTCTCTTTGGCTTGTTGACTGCCTCAAGTTTTGAACTGATAAGAACATATATATGGAGTCTGATGATTTTGTAGACTTGGAGTTTGATATTGGACTACTGGAAACTTGGTGTAAGTCATTGCCTTTGTGATTTTGTCAGTTCCATGGTTCAATTTGAGAGAGGTATTTTACTTCCTCAGTTCCTCTAAAGCGCTATAGTGCTCTTTGGGTTCAATTTGCTTTAATGTTTTAACGCTCTCAGTAGCATGCTGATACTACACTTTGATACTTGGTAAGTGATAACAACTGACAAGTACAAATGCTGATACTATTAAATGTATAATGAAACATTTTTATGATGGTTTATTCACGTAGAAACACATAAAAATTCTCTTAATATTAGACGATATTTTTAAACTATTAAATTGATCATTTTATTTTCTGTTACGTAGGATAGAAATTAAGAACCATTGGAATATATATATATATATATATATAATTTTACAATTTTTATGTAGAAATTCTACCAATTAGAATAAAAAATTATTTACAGCTCGGTGCCACAAATTTACTTTCAAAATACAATGTCAAATATGATAGAACCTTAATTTTAGAAATCCATTGGAGATAGCCTTACTGAACTATTTTGAATGTCAGTCTCAATTCATATTGAATCAACTGTTAGACTGCTTAATTGTTTAGATAGTGATATACCCCTGGTTAATTGAATCGACTTATATACCCCTGCAAACGGATACATTGATGCATAATATATGGCATAGAAAAACTATGTAGACATCTAAATAATTGTTTATAGTATCTTGCATCATTTAAAAAAGAATTCTAGTTAATTTATTTAGCTAATAGTATTAGGAATCATGTATAAGTTTGAAAAATTAGCTGTACTTTTTACTTTATTATTAGTCGCAATTATCATATATTATTTTTTATTATATATTATTCTCGTTATATAAGTATTTTATATTTTTGATGCGATTTATGTTTTTAATCTCGACTTTCAACCGTTCTATAAACTTTTTTTGTGGAGCCATAAAAGTAGTTTGAAGAAAGGTTGAAAGTCTAGACGAAAAAAAAAAAAAATCGCATAAAAAAAAAACCTTATATAGCGAGAATAATATACATTATAAATTATAAATTATAAATTTAAAAAATTCTTTTCTTACTACTTTTCTATATAATCAAATACTCAAAGCCATAGTCCAAAATCCAATATTTTTTGGAGATTAATAAAAAAATATAGACCAACCCGGACCTGATCCCAGACTTGATCCGGACCCAGTCCGGTTCAGTCCGGACCAACTCTTCCCGAGTTGTGGGCCGTTCTGGATTTAGATTCGGCAGTCTGAGCCCGGCCAGGCCGGACCGTAATTCTTCACCGAGCCTCGTTCAGACCGACGCAGTCCCAGTCATATCGGGCCCGGACCGGAACGGTCCCACATCGAATCAGAATGGCGCCCACGTAAATAATTTCCATTCCCAATACCCATTAACTACCCCCAAACTCTCAAAATATCTTCTACCGACCGACCGACCGACCGACCCTTCCTCTAGAACCTTCTTCCAAGTCCCCTCCTCAAAAACTGCAACTTGTCGTTCCAAACACGCAGATATTTTTTCCAAGCAAAATTCTCCAGAACCCCATCACCATCCCCTCTCCTTTATATTCCCAAGCCCACCCCCTCCCGTCTCCGTGCGGATCCACGCATAATGGACACGGCGGGTGAGGACCTGGGATCCGATAACCCGTCCTCCTGCTTCTACTCCCTCCTCGGCCTCCGGCGTAGCGCCTCCGCCTCCGAGATCCGATCCGCCTATCGCAAGCTCGCGCTGGTGTGTTTTGTAAATTCCTCATCTTATTTTTTTGGGCTGGGCTTGCAACTTTTGTGACTGTTTTGGGGTTTTTGTGGCAGAAGTGGCATCCTGACAGGTGGGCCAGGGACCCGGCGGCGGCGGGGGAGGCGAAGAGGCGGTTCCAGCGTATCCAGGAGGCGTACTCCGGTAAGGATTGTTGTTGGGTTAACGGGTTTTAGGTTAATGGGTTTCGGATCCTGACGGTGCTGTGTGGTGGTGTTCCTGCAGTTCTTTCGGACGAGGGGAAGCGTGCGATGTACGACGTCGGGCTTTACGATCCTCTGGACGACGACGGAGACGTAATGAGTTTTTTTAATTTTATGTTTTTTTTTGTTTATTTATATGGGAGATATTTTTGATGTTATTTATTTAATTGGGAGATGTTTTTGATTGAATTGAATTGGCTAATTTATTATTATTTATTTATTTTTGGATGGACAGGATATTAGCGATTTCATGAAGGATTTTATGGTTGCAGTTGAGCGGGCGAATTCTGAGGTGAGTCATTAAATTACTGATTTGCCCCTGGAAAGAAGTTATCAATTGCAGATGATAAATATCTACACACATATGAAGCCATTTTCTTCTTAAAACTATTGGCGCACGGACACGACACAGCACGGTGAGAATACTAATGACGAGGACACCGACACTTATTTCGATGTGTCCTATCGTATTTGGGAGTGTTTACGTTTGTGACACGACAGAGCGTCAATGCTAGGAGTCAATGCTTCCTATGTTTACTTGTTCAGTTATATACAAATTTGGTATAGCGATCTTCCCCAACCAACAATCTCGAGTCTTGATATAAGAACTTCGAACATTGTATCATCACGAGTTCAATCTTTCTTGTGTTCATTTTAAACTAGTAATTAATTAAAAAAAAATTTGAAATTCAGCTTTTAGATCTGTTTTGTTTGCTGAAGTGAAGTGAAGAAAAAAATCTTAAAATCTACATTTTGTATACGTAATGCAGTGAAGTTAAGCGAAGTGTAAAATTTTTTGTTTTGAGTACTTCGAAGAAGTAAAGATTAGAAATAATGAATTCTGAAGTGTATAAAAAAGTGTAATTTTTTATTGAAGTGATATTAATAGTAATTTTTTTTTTTTTATAAGCAGAGAAAAAGTGATCCTCCAACTAAAGGTACGAGGTGAAAATAATAATTTTTCACTTTCGCTCTTCAACATTCCGATTTCGCAACAGACAAAAATTCTGTTCATATCATGATGTGAAATTATAGCAAAATTTGTCATTAAATCTTTCAACCAAATTTGTGAAGTAGTTTAAAATTCGAACTTTGGCCACCACTGCTTTCCAAATTCGCAAATAAAAAAGCCTTCATAAAATGGGTTCTCAACCTGCAGAGGTGGTTGAATAATGTGAAGTCTGTAAAGTCTTGTTTGGAATTGCTATTACTCCAAAAGTAGCATCATAATTTTATATTTTTTTTAATTGTTCCAACTTTGAATTAGTTTTTCATATTTTTTAATTTGTTGTTACCAAAACATATGTTAGCCATGATAGGCAAAATCCCATCAAACCCAACCTAAACATATAATCGTGGCTAAGTGTTTTATCCCGAGTCCTAACATTTTTTATTTTTGTTGTGGTAGCCGCCGAGTTCTTTTGAGGAGATTCAGGACATGTTTAATGATATGGTTAACCAAATGAAGATGGATAATGGATTCTTCGGATCTAACAGAAAGGTGTAAAGATGGTAAAAAGTTTTTTTTTTTCCTTCAAATTTGTCGGCAATGCGAGATTGTAAAAGCTAAGCAACAATCAAGGGTTGCTTTTGGCTGTGTTTGTCCTCTTTTAATTTAAGATTTAAACTTTTTGGGTATAATGTGATGTGATCGAGACCCATGTTCTTCCTCTTCCCTCTGCCCCAAATTTTTGGGTTTTATTAACATTTATCAGGAGGACAAATTTTAACACGTTGATATATTTAGACTTTGGATCTTACATAAATTGTAAAATTAGTGTTTGGGTCTCCAAAATAATTAGTAACACTTTTGGTCTCAAAAGTGTAACAAAAAATGTACCAAAAGTATCACTAATTATTTTTGACGACATTTTTAAGACCTAAATACTAATTATTATTATTTTTGAGACCCAAATACGAGACCTAAATTCAAAATATTCCTAAGATTATTTCAACAAATACATTTATCAATGCATATTTTATATTTATCAATACATATTTTAAGTGAAAGATGTATAAATGTAATGGTAAAAGTATCAGTTTAAAGTGCACAGTTATCAAAGTATTAACATGTCCTTAGTAGACCTGTCAATTGGATTGGTTAGGTCCAACTCGACATTGTCCGGCCTAAAAAAATGGTCCATGCGTCGGTCCGATTCGAATAATCTTGGATCCAGGCTGGCTCAGAATATCGACACGTGTCGGATTTCATATCTCGGTCCATAAGAGGTTCGGTTCAATCCGAAGCCCAGGCCCGTCGTGGCCCGGCATGGCACGCCTCGATACAGCGGACATGAACTGCAGAGGCATCTCTATAGCAAGATGATGTAGCGAACCAATTACATCTTATAGTAACATAGTTGTAAATAACTCTGATGTATGATGTAGCGACCAATTACCCTCTTATAGTAACTTAGATGTAACTAACTCTGCTGTATAGCTTTAGTTGTAAATAACTGTGAATTGAAGCATCTTCTACTACAAGAAGAGAACGTCAAATTACCTTTGTTGTTGCTGACGGTGCATATACTTAAAATAACCAAGGCTGGATTTTGACTTTTACGGTTTTCAATAGACTGACGACTAAAATTTGGTTAACTACATATTAAATCAGCTGATTTCAAAGACTAATTTGTGCTTATTCACCTGGGAAACCCATGTTTATGGATTGGTTTGCTGGAATGTGCAAAGCTTTTTTCCTTTTATTTTTGAACGGAATGTGTAAAGCTGGATGTACTGCAGAGGCACAAGTAAGAGCTGTCATGGATGTAGGCTTTTTGTTTACAGCAGCAATTGGGACTCCTTTTGGTAATGGTAACTTTTAGCAATGTACAATTCGACTTCAACTAAGGCTGGGATGGCTTGTTGAAGTTGGAAAAATAGTTGGCCGGAAAAGGCTACTTTGCCCGTAGTCGGGCTGGCCCGTCCGTCGCGTGGCCGCATCCAATTGGCCCTCCTGCATTTATGGGTTCCACGTCGATTGACCTGCAGTAGGACGACGATACGTGACGGGTGGGCTGGTCCGCAGACGGACAACATAGCAGTACTCGAGTAGAAAAGCTTCCGGCACGGACGGAACCAGTTTGGAGCTTAAGGCAGGCTCCAGTTCAAATAATTTTTTCGTCATAATATATATATATATATATATATATATATATATATATATATATATAGTACATTCTATTTCTATTGGTCCATATGTGCATGGCTCATATAGGAATATGAATCTATGGTTCATATCCCTTTTTTTCATATATATATATATATAATATATATATATATAACAAAATTTAATTCAAATATATTTAAATATTTTACAATATATATATATATATATATATATATATATATATATATATATATATATATATATATATATATATATTAAACAAATTTTAATTTAAATATATTTAAATATTTAAACTATTTTACAATAATATCAGAAAAAGAAAAAAAAATTATGCAATGCACATACATTTACTAGTAATCTATAAAATACGTACAAAATATATACATATATACTAGTAATATTAATTGATAAACATATATAAAAATATATTTGGATAGAATTTTTTTTTACCGTAAAGCTGTACTTTTTCTATTATAGATAATTCCAAAGTCTGCACATGACAAGCTACTTATTAAAAGAAAAAATTTGATCATCACAAATTGCTCAACCATCAGCACATTCACAATGTGTTTATTCATCAAATTCAGACCACCATAGGAATCAGAGTTTCATTGCTACACGTAGGCAGTAGGATTGGCCAGCAAGTAGGCCTCTGCGGCCTTGAACCTCGCCGTCAGCCCGGCTCTCGCCTTCACGAACGTTTCCTCCCCGACCTCGACTCCGGGGATGACCTTCGCAGTCGCGGCGATCCTCACCACGCACCCGATTCCGTCGGTGCCCGACGGCAGGAACTTGAAATTGATGGACACGGCCTCGAGCTTCTTACCCAGGTAGCCTCCTTCAACCAGGCTCTGGGTGGCCTCCAACTTCTCGTGGTCGACCAAGTCGAGCTTCTCCTTCACGTACACGTACGGATTTGCTGTACGTACACGATGACCACTTTTAAGTTTATAAAAAATAACAATAATAATTAAAATATTAATAAAAGCTTAAACTGTTAGGATGTGAGCCAGACGTACGTGGCGCAAAATTGAGCTGTCTAATGCTCCCCACGCCGCCATCTCCGGAAATAGGAACGGCGCTGACCAGGATATCCGGGAGGACCTTCGGGCTGAGGTTGTGCCAGTCGAGATACCCGGCCTTGAACAGCCGAGAAGCGGCGACCGGCGACTCGATTTCGTGGCTCCAGCTCATGTTTTTCTAGCTTCCTAATGTACGTGTGTACAATTAGTGATCGAACGCTAGTCGGTCTTTTGAGTTGCTGAGTGCAAGTCAATTAGATGTGGATGGGATTTATAAGCCGCAGGCCAGTGCCTGGGCGCAGATGCACACAAATGAACAGCACGTTAAGAATGGGTGGGTAGGTGTATCAATCTAAGTAGCTAGCCAAAGGCTACAAATAAAAGAATAAGACTCGGAAGTCGACAGCATTTTCAACAAACCAAAAAGTCAAGTGGGTGTACAAGATTAAACTTACTATAAAAGAAAAGTACGATATTGGCTATGAAATATATTTTGCACCAACTTGTAAGATTTGACACAGTAAAAATGTTAACACAGTAAATTTGTGACAAATGAAACCTTAGTTTAAACTCGTTAGATATATCGTTCTTAGTCTCAACAATCTTGTAACAACCTCCAACGGTGAATGATCTTCACAACAAGGATATAAATGGAATCCTTATATTCTCCAGCAACTCCATGAACTTCGCAGCATCGGTATTCGGTGCCTCCTCAGCTGCATCATGATTGTCCGGATCGAAACTAGGTTTCATCGTATCAAAAACCATGTTCACCCACCCGTCGTCGTAAGCAGCGCGGTTGTGGACATCCATGTACGGCTCCACATAAGGCTCCGACTCCGATGCTAAAGACACAAGTTCTCCGTGCGCGATCCACTGATAGTAATTTGGCGTGAAATCCTTCGAGTACAAATGATATGTGACTTCCACTTCTGAATGATATTTCAAGCTGCGACATCTCACACACGGACACTTAATTTTGGTACCGTTCATGTACTGAAGGAACGCCTTGGCGAACTGCAAGAACTGATGTACACCCTCAATGAATTCATCTCGCACACCGCAAATGTCATCAGGATGACGGTTGTACATCCACGAACGATGACGCAGATAGTAATTTATATCCATTTCTATACACTTCTGCATCAAAATTGAATATACAATTACCTTCAAGTATATACTCATCGTTAAATACAGTACATGCACTGATACTCCTAGTCCTAGCATATATACTCATCGTTAAATACAGTACATGCACTGATACTCACTGCTACCTTCAAGTATGGTTATTTGAGTGATTGAGTGAGCTCGGTCACTAGGGAGAGCAGTTCACAGTTTTCAGTGTGCAACATTTGGCAGTGATCAACTGAAGGGAGAGCAGTGTGCAGCTCTGTGATGTCTATCTTTCCTGACTTCTGAGCTTTCCTATGCTGTCCAACCTGTCACGCCCAGATCTTCCGTAGGCTAATCGACCGTCCCTGCTAGGCAAGAATTACCGCACCAGCGCTCCCTCGGGACGATCGCTTCGGCCCATCTGGACGTGATGCCGCACGAGCGTGAGCCGCGCCCATACATGGTCGTGGATCATTGGCTGGCGGTAAGAGGTCTAAGCCACAAAGTCGCACAGATTGTCCGAGTGCAGCGAAATTATAAACGCATAGGCGATTTGGTAACAAGTTCACTGAGTCGACAATAGCGGAAGCAATGAATAACACGAGTACAAGTAAAACAACTCTTTATTGATATAACCAAG
Organism: Iris macrosiphon; assembly: GCA_036927795.1. Lineage (NCBI taxonomy): Eukaryota > Viridiplantae > Streptophyta > Magnoliopsida > Asparagales > Iridaceae > Iris > Iris macrosiphon. Next base: position 13,291,289 of record JAYESA010000010.1, on the reverse strand, counting down.
TATTACAGGCGGCGCATAGCTGAGATTACAAGTCGCTCAAGCCTCTCTCCTTAGATCCGTAAATGGATTTGTATGTATAGCCACTTCAGTCGTGCTCGTCGTTTCTCGAATAGTAAAAGCGTGCCAAGTGGCTACAATTGTGGAATGATGTGCAGGCGATGTTCAGGCGATTGTTCCAACATTATGTCTTGTATATGTGCTTCAGTTTCGGACGCAACGCTCCAAGGCTCCAGAGTGAACTCCACGCCTTATGTAAAACCCCTAATCCTAAAAATCGTATTTACCTTTTTAATTAATTATTAAATGAATTGTAGTAATTATGAGCTAATTAGGAGAAATAGAATTTATTTAATTTTTATTTTAGGTGTTGGTGTATTTAGGGGATTTATGGAGCCATTATAATTTTTTTCTAATTTATTTCATGTAGGAGACCCTTTGGACAGTTGCTAGCTTAATAGTATGCAATAATATAATTCTAGAATTTTTCTATATATATATATATATATATATATATATATATATATATATTAAATAGAAATAGAAAAAAAAAACAAATGAAATAAACCCTAATGGATCTATTACCCGTTAACACCTAACCTACCCAAACCCAAACCACTATCCCTACCCGTGAGACTCTACCCCAGACACGTTAAGTAGTATAAAGCAGCATCGACTACTCACAAACCGCGGTCGCTCCCTTAAACCCCCTCTATCGTTCTCTCATATATATATATATATATATATATATATATATATATATATATATATCAACAGCAAACCCTAACCCTAATCCAATCCCATCTTCCTCCGAGAGAGACGCCGTCGTCGACCTAGTCGCACCACCGCCTCCAGCCGCCCAGAACCGCCCGCCGACGATCGCGTGACGCGCACAACCCCGCGATAGTTTTTGAACATCGACGTACCTGTGTTTACGTGCTGTTTTCCGTGCCCTCGTTCGACCAAACTTTATCCCGTCTTCACCGGTACGTTCATGACTTAACCCCCTTCAATATCTGTATGATAGTTGACCTCGAACAACGCGTAACCCTAGGCGAAAACAGCGTCCAAGTTGACGAAAATGACAACTTTTGGGTATCGCAGAAAACTGCGGTAACTACCTATGTTCACGGATTCGTATCTCCCACCACAGAGATCCGAATTCGATTTTTCTTTTTGGTATGCGGAGACCACTTGACCTAGTTTTTAATTTCTGTTTTTACATTAAATTATTAACTGCTGTATGTAGAATTAAACAAGTTAGAAAATCCTGAAAATCTACTTTTTTTAGATTTTTAAAAATTGCGATACAAAGCGCGCCCCGCCAAACGGGATCGCCCGTCGTGTACCAAGTGTACCAAAAGGTGCGCACAGTGTACCCGGACGTGTGAGATTTCGCGAAAAATAATTTGGACGCGTGTGCGCGTCGGAATCAGTCCGTATCCGTAGAAAATCTTTCGTGTCGCATTTAGTGCACGCTCGTCAGATTGTGACGAAATTTACGCCACTGGACTCGTGGTATCGCGCTGGTCCCGTGACCCAATTTTCACGCAAATCTGAGACAGTTGACCAAGTCGCCAATTGGCGGGCCCCACGGTTTACTTTTTGGGCAAAATTGTGTTCAGCTCACCGGAATTCACATTTGGACATACCGTTGAGTGCATACTGACTTTTAGAGTTCGTTTGACCTATAATTTGTCCCATTTAGAGACTGTTACTTTTGGCACGCTTTTTGGTGCAAAGTGGGCCACATGTGGACCCATGTTGACCCAAAATTATCGTTTTGTCCCTGTGTCCAAATTGGACGAAAGGGTAGTGATTTCTAGCTATCTCGCTGATTCCGGAAACGTTGGTGATGTCTATTTCAGCATCTAGAGACGTTTGTTCGGAGCCATTAGTTTCTGATTTCGTGTCCTTGACATTTGGACGCTTACACCATACAGATTTCTTGCCAGACAAGTATACATTGCCATTGTACTTTGTTTACATTCCATATGATGCATGCATGTTTTATTTCTGCTTATTTAGTTCATATATTTTAACTGTTATATAAATTGCGCGTCCAAGGAAACTTGGGTGCAACAACGGTGTCGTCGTATATTATGTTTTTATTTATGTATATGCATTGGACCTACTTTATGAGAACACCCCATTATCATGAGGCATTTTATGTTTCATTGGCCATGCCACTATTCTTACATGAGTGTGAGTCACATGTAGGACATGGACTTGTGTACTCGGCTGGTCACTGGTACGTATAGGTCGTGCGACGGATAGGGATAACTGTCGATAGAAACTTTGCATGCTAGTAGACCTGGCAGTTATTATAGGTTTTATCGTGTCATGGATGTGACATGCTTAGAGCATGGGGTGGGGAGAACAACAAGTAAGACATTTGGGCTCCTTTGCACTTTTTTCTTTTGTAACCCGGAAGCTCCGCTGGAGATACGGGCGGTGATGACCCTTATATATTATATATTATCAGGCGGCATCTGCCGTTCAAACGACGACATGCTTTGTAGGCCCCTGATTCTCCGAGAGAGTCACGTCAATTCCATTTTTAGCCAGATAGCCCACTTGGTGGAAAGTTGTTCTCAAACTGCATTCACTTAGATGGTTAGGCGACCCATTGGATGTTTACATTTCAGTACTTTATTGGCATGTTTATATGTATATTGTTACGTCCCTCTGAGGACCTGGTCCCTTTCCAGATATAGATGAGCAGGAGTATCCGCAGGAGTATGGACCTGGACCTGACGCTACTTATCAGACTGAGGAGGTCTTGCCTTCGGATTATCTGTGATCCATTGCAGCTTTTAGAGATTCTAGTTGCTATTCTTTTAGAGACATTCATTCTTATATTAGAGTTTATTCTCTTCTCTCTTTAGTAGTTTTGGTATAGTCGATTTGCAGTGGATTTGTTTCCATCCGACTATCATACTTTGAGACTGCTTATTTGATATTCAGTTATTATTCAGCTATTTATTTTCTACATTTCTTTATTTGTGATGTGGATGAGATATAGATTGCGTGTGACTTGTTGTGACAGTATATTACCACTGGTGGATTGGATATTCATGTACAGCGTACGTGTGTATATGGTTTTCATATATTGGAGTTCGTATACATACGGCTGTCGTGTTACGTATTTCTAGTCCTACGTATTTTGGGACTGGGGCGTGACATATTTTTAGTGGTGGCCCATGCATGTTGAGAATATATTGTCTCGGTTATGTAACTATACCGAACAAGCCTGCGTATAGGAATAGAGTATAAGGATCTCATCCACGCTTGACTGAAACTCATCCTTCCTATTTAAATGCTTGCATCATGTTTGATTCTTGTACTTCTTCTAATCGTTTCGTACATCACCTGCAGAGAGATGGATATGCAAAATGGATGTACTGCCGCCGATGGCGACACAACTCCAGGAGTCAATGGTCAGACTCAAGGAGGGACCTCAACGATTCCTAGACTTTTGGGACCAGATGGACAGACTCACAATCCAATTCCATCTGATCTTCCCGCTTCACCTATTGGGAACCTTCCAACTTTTCCAGCACCGCAAGATGGCCAGACGCAGCTGTTCCAATTCTTCCATATGATGATGCAGGAACAGAGGCAGCAGGCAGCCGAGCAGAGGCAAGAATTTCTGGCAGCACTTGAAAGGATGGCTGCACAGGCTACTGTACCAGCTCAAGCACTAGCTCCAGTACCTCGAGCTAGAGTTGGTTCAGTAAAGGACTTTATACAGATGTGTCCGAAGCCGTACAAAGGCATTGAGAGCCCAGATGAGACTACCAACTGGATTACTCACACGCAGAAGCTATTGGAAGCATCGCAGTTACCTACGGACCTATGGATGACAGGTGTAAGGACGCTTCTAGATGGTAATGCTCATCACTGGTGGGAATCCATGGAGCGCCAGTTGGGTACATACCAGACTTGGGAGCAGTTCTTGGAGTGCTTTGAGAGGAAGTACTTCCCGGACACCGTCAGAGATGCATTGTACGATCAGTTTCTTCACTTGGAACAGGGGAACCAAACAGTTGACGAATATGATGCTGAGTTTAGTCGTCTCAGTAAATATGACGCTGTCCTGATACCAGATGACTTGGCTAAGGCTAAGAGGTTTTATCGCGGACTGACTCAAGAGCTCCAACATTACACTAGCTCATAGTCTCGGATCTCTTATGCTGAACTACTGACAGAAGTGTCACGCCCCAGTCCCAAAATGTCGTGGGACTAGACACGTGGCAATGGCCAGCAGTAGACATCGATGGACATCCCAATTTAATGGATCCATCGAGCATACTTAAGCTGTAATATAGGTCTACAATATCATATCAAAAACTAATCTCATCCATCACAGAATAATAAGAACAACAGCAAATAAAAGAAAGTACATCAAGTCCAGTCTCAGCAGAGTATGTCGGGGAACAACCCGATAAGAGTCTAAAACACTGGTTCATCCGACCAGAACAAAAGAGTCCAAAATAAAGTATCTGAAGAGTACAAATAACATAATCTCAAGTAAAATCTTCTGCCATCACCTCTGCTTCTATGTTAGGTTCTTCTTCAGCAACAGCTCCTAGTATAGCTTCAGCTCCTGTCCCGTAAACCTCGGGATAATGCTCTTCTGCTAAACCTGGGGACATCATCCATTCCAGGTCCTCAGGGGACATAGCAAGGTACAAATAATACAAGCCAGAAATAAATGCAGTGAAATAGTAAATGAAATAAGCAGGGTAACTACATAACCATCTAAGTGAAAATGCAACTGAGAGCAACACTAGTACTCAGGCTGAGACTGCTACAAGCTCTGTGTCGGGGAGCCGGTAGCAGCAATATCTAGTAGTGGTCTAGCTCTGCTCGAGAGTCTACAACCTCACAATAGTAGTATATATGTATAGAACAGCCTGTAGCCTGTGTGTCTCTCCCCACCCAATGTAACCACACGTCTCATGTCCATGTCACGTGAGATCAGATCTAATACAACAGTCATAAACTAAGAATATATATAACTATGTCCATCCTGTATCCTATACAGAATCACCTTGAATATGTCAGGAAGATTCTGCCAATGTATGGTATCAGGTGTCCTAGGTTATAGTGTACTTGATAAACAAGCACAAGAATATAAAGGGTCTCGAATATCCATCACTAAATGACGTACACAACTCCGCGTACGGGGTTGGCACCCGACTGTGATCGGACGCTAAGTATGTCATACGGTCCTAGGTTATAACATGTACAATAGTCACAGAAAAGTAAAACAAGAGAACTAATTAAACTAATAATCTGCAATTTATGGCAAGGTACACTTGCCTGGGATTGGAATATCAGTGGCGGTCCTTGTAACAGTGGGTTCAGCAATAACTCCTCCAAAAGCTGAAATGAACATTACCAACAGTCTCAGAACATAGAAATTAGTTAGAAACGCCTGTCCTTAAGTCCAGTTTGGACACAAGGGCAAAAACGACATTTCTAGGCCAAAGCGGGTCCATGTGTGGGCCGCTTTGCACCGAAAATCGGGTCAGGGTCAAAGGTTTCCAAATCAGTCCAACTTAGTGCCAACAAGTCAGGAACGTTGATACGAACCCAACGGAACTTCCAGAATTGGATTCCGATGAGCCGTTCTCAAAATCGCCCGTCAGTTGGAGCCTGTGGGGCCCACGACACGCGATTTTCCAACGTTCTCAGAATCGAACCAAACTTGACCCACAGGACCAGCGTATTGCTACGAGTCCGATGGTGCAAGTTTCGTCTCGATCTGACATGTATACACTAAGTTACAGCTAATTACAGAAAAGCCGGATACGGAGTGTTGTCCGCGGATACGCACTGATTCCGGTGTGCACGCACATCCGAATCAGCTTCTGCGAAATCCCGCACGTTCGTATTAACGACGCTGACGTGTCGGTGAAGACCGCACGTGACCAAGTCGTCCCGTTTGACGGGGCGTTCCCAGTTCCGAGGTGAAATAGGACGTTAATTTTTCCTGTTTTGGATCGCGGTTCACGATCACCTCAGGACGCGATGTCCCGAGCGGGTTGCACGAGCATCGAGGGGGTCATACAGGCTTTATGATAAAACTGACGGAATAGGAAACCGAGTTACGAGCAGAAAGTTGTGGTTACCTGAACAGGGCTTGAAAAAGTTCGATCCGCGCGTATCAAGTTCGTGTCTCCGTGTCCTGGTTCCGTGTCCAAGCTGTGTCCGGGTTCTGGTAAGCCGCTGTGTCTGGGTCAGCCGTGTCCAAGCTAGGTCAGAGGTGCGTCGACGCTGTACGGCACTGGCAGAGGTCGGCTAGGCTCTGGGACTCCTCGAAGAGGCTGGACGGCACCCAGTTCGGTCGGCCAGAGGTGAATCAGCAGCTCAGGCGGGGTTCTCTGCGGCGAGGAAGACGGAGGAGGAAGCAACTGCTGCGGGAGGAAGGCGAGGTGGCTGAGGGCTAAGGAGGGAGGAGCTGCAGGAGGTAGATGGCAGCGGCGAGTAGTAAGGGTGGTGGAGACGGAGGAGAAAGGCGGAGGGAAGGGTTCTGGCGGGGGTTCTCTCGTCGGGATGGAGCGGCTTCGGGCGGAGGTTGAACGGGAGGAAGGAGGCAGCGGTCTGAGGCGAGGGCGGAGGACTGGTCGTGCGGTGGCGCTGGGTTTCTCCTGGAGGTGGGCGGTGTCAGCGGGTGTAATGGTCGCCGGAGAGGGTGGATGTCAAGGGGGTTTTCCGGCGGCCATCGTGGCTTTTATAGAGGGAAAATAGGGAGAGGAGACGCCGGAAGTTCACCGGAAGTTGAAGGGAAATGGTCGCCAGGTACAGGGGAGGGGAACCGCATGGTCGGCCGGCGGCCAAGGCGGCGGGAAAGGCCGCCGGCCAGGCGAAGGGTCGACTGAATTAAATTTGGGGGTTAGGGATTGGAACGGTCGGGTCGGATCGGTTGCTGGCGGGTCGGGTTCTGACCCGGATCCGACCCGCTGGTCTGAACGGTCTGGGTTGGTTAGACCAGCCGGTCCGGTCCGGTTCAGGGTCGGTTGGTTTGATTAATTGGTTTATTTAATCAGTAAATTTTTACAATAGTTTTTAATCCTTTAAAAATTCATCCGGTGCCCAATAAATTTCCGAAAAAATACCCAATGCTCGGTTTTAAATTTTACACTAGAAAATATAATTTTTATCACATTTTAATATTATTTAATTTCATTTAAAAATTCATTTTAAATCAGACAGCTTTAATTTATTGGTTTAAAAATTACCGAAAATTGCTAATTAATTCCAGAAAATAAATTTAAAATTCTTAAAAATTTCAGGTGATTACAATCTACCCCCCTTAAGCAAATTGCGTCCTCGCAATTTAAAGATTAAACTACTAAAAGAACAGAACTACAGGAATTACAATAATTACTTTAAATTATACCTGCATCCTCGAATAAGTGGGGGTATTTCTGGCGCATGATATCTTCTCTCTCCCAAGTAGATTCACCAGGAGAGTGTTGCTTCCAAGCCACACGAACCAGTTTAATTGTCTGCCCCCGTAGTGTCTTCTCACTGGTTCCGAGTATACCCACCGGTTGTTCTTCATATCTCAGGCTTGGGCCTACTGCGATCTCAGAATGATCCACTATGTGACTTGGGTCAGTCACATACCTTCTCAACTGTGAGACATGGAACACATCATGCACTCCCTCTAAAGATGGAGGTAATGCAAGACGATAGGCCACCTCACCAATGCGCTCCAGGATATCGAAGGGCCCAATGTACCTTGGACTCAACTTGCCTCTGCTCCCAAAGCGGATGGTTCCTCGAGTAGGTGAAATCCTCAGAAATACATGTTCTCCTTCCTTGAACTCCAGGGGACGTCGATGTGTATCAGCCCAATGCTTCTGTCTGTCCTGAGCTGCCCGAAGATGATTCTGAATTTGTTTAACCTTCTCCACAGTTTGCATCACCAACTCTGGCCCCAATATCTGACGCTCTCCGACGTCACTCCAGCATATTGGCGATCTGCACTTCCTACCGTATAACGCCTCGAAAGGTGCCATCTTGATACTTGCCTGGTAACTGTTGTTGTAGGAGAACTCTACCAAATGCAAATGATCTTCCCAAGACCCTCCAAAGTCTAACATACAGGATCGCAGCATATCTTCCAAAATCTGGATTGTACGTTCTGATTGACCATCTGTTTGGGGATGATAGGCAGTGCTGAATTTTAGTCTGGTTCCAAGACTTTCTTGCATACTTCTCCAGAAATGAGAGGTGAATCTCGAATCTCGATCTGATACGATACTAACCGGCACTCCATACAATCTTACTATTTGTCTCATATACATGTCGGCTAGTATCTTCGTGGACTGTCCAACTCTAAACGGCAAGAAGTGTGCCGACTTAGTGAGTCGATCCACGATAACCCATACCGCATCTTTTCCGCTGGGGCTCCTTGGGAATCCTGTGACGAAGTCCATGGTGATATGTTCCCACTTCCATTCTGGTATGGAAAGCGGCTGCAGCATTCCAGCAGTCCTCTGATGTTCGGCTTTCACTTGTTGGCAGACTAAGCATTTTGCTACAAATCTGGCAATCTCTCTCTTCATTCCATGCCACCAATAATACTGCCTTAGATCTCGATACATCTTCGTTCCTCCTGGATGAACGGAGTATATGGAGCTATGTGCTTCAGTCATTAGCTCTTGTCTTAGTTCTCCATTTGGAACATATAAACGATCTCCACACCTTAATGTTCCATCCTCATGTATGCGAAGCCCCGTCTGCAAGCCTGCTTCTGTCTTCTCTTTGAGTCTTCGAAATCTTGCATCAGTAGGCAAAGCTTCCTTAATCCTTTCCACGAGCGATGACTTCACTTCCAGATTAGCCAGCAAGCCACTCTGCCTTGGTAGAATAACCTCTATCTGGAGCTCCTGTAGATCTTTCAATAGCTCAGGCTGTACCGTCAAGTAATAAGCTGTAGGCTTCCTGCTAAGTGCATCTGCTACTACATTCGCCTTCCCTGGGTGGTATTGCAGATCTATATCAAAGTCCACCATCAACTCCAGCCAGCGTCTCTGCCTCATATTAAGCTCTTTCTGGGTATATACATACTTTAGACTTTTGTGGTCAGTGAAAATTTCCACCTTCTCACCATAAAGATAATGTCTCCAAATCTTCAGTGCAAATATTACAGCAGCTAACTCCAAATCATGCGTTGGGTAGTTCTTCTCATGGACCTTCAACTGTCTCGATGCATAAGCAATAACTTTGTCGTGTTGCATCAAAACACATCCTAGGCCACTACCTGACGCATCGCTATAAACAACAAAACCGCCTTACCCTGAAGGAAGAGTCAAGACTGGTGCTGTTGTTAGACGCCTCTTCAATTCTTCAAAGGCCCCCTGACATTCTCCTGTCCATGCAAAGTCCTGATCTTTCCGTGTCAACTTCGTCATTGGCTCTGCAATCCTTGAGAAATTTTCTACGAACCTTCTGTAATATCCAGCAAGTCCTAGAAAACTCCTCACCTCAGCAACTGATGTCGGTGTAGGCCAAGTCTCAATAGCAGCAACCTTCTCTGGATCAACTGATAGGCCTTCTCCTGAGATAATATGCCCTAAGAATGGCACCTTATCCATGCAAAACTCACATTTACTGAGCTTAGCATAAAGCTTCTCCTGCCTCAACGTCTCTAGTACGATTCTGAGATGCTCCTCGTGCTCTTCGTGACTTTTGGAATATACCAGAATGTCATCGATAAATACCACCACGAATTTATCCAAGTATTGGTGGAAAACTCGGTTCATCAAACTCATGAATACAGCAGGCGCGTTGGTTAAACCAAACGGCATTACTAAGAACTCATAGTGTCCATACTTGGTTCTAAAGGCTGTCTTCGGAATATCTTCCTTTCTCACCCTAATCTGGTGATAACCGGATCTTAGGTCAATCTTCGAAAATACCCTAGCTCCACTCAACTGATCAAACAAGTCATCAATACGAGGCAAGGGATACCGGTTCTTAATGGTCACAGCGTTTAACGCCCTGTAATCAATGCATAGGCGAACTGTTCCATCCTTCTTCGGTACAAAAAGTATAGGTGCTCCCCAAGGTGATACACTGGGCCGGATGAAACCTTTCTCCAGAAGTTCATCAACTTGCTTCTTCAACTCTACTAACTCCTTAGGGGCTAGTCTATAAACCGTTGAAGTGATCGGTTCTGCTCCTGGAGTTAAGTCTATGGTGAATTCTATTTCCCGATCAGGTGGTAGACCTGGAAGATCATCGGGGAATACATCCACAAACTCTGATATAACTCTTGGGTAACTTGACTCCCCTTCTACAGTTAATACCCTAAGAGTTGGCTGAACACCTTGTTCTACAGCTCCTCGAAGAAATTCAAACTCTGAGTGTCCAGGTGGTCTGAATATAACTTTTCCAAGCCGACAATCAAGAGTAGCATGATACTGACTTAACCAGTCCATACCAAGTACCACATCATAGTCAGGCATAGAAAAGATCAAAAATTGGGCTCGCATCTCTCTTTCGCAGACTACTACTGAGCATGATCTACAGATATCACTAACAGGTATAATTCCACCTCCCGTAAGAATTCTCTTAATCTTCGGAAGAGGTGCAGTAGCTACTCTATGGGTGGCTATGAAGCTAGCAGCTATAAATGAGTGTGATGCCCCAGAATCAAATAAAGCTACAGCAGATAATGAAGCTACTAAAATGGTACCTGCTATAACTTCTCCAGCAATAGCTTCTTCCTGAACAGCCAATGCAAAAGCCTGACCTCGTCCCTGTGCTGGTCCCCTCTGCTGACGAGCCTGTTGTAATAGTGCTGCTTGTGGTGGCAATGGAGGTCTTGGCTGATATCCTCCTGGAGCTGGTGGTCTGACTCCTCCAACTCCCGTCTGCTGTGCTCCCACTGCTGGATAATCTGGCCGTGGTGCAGGTAGAGCTAGTCGTGGTTCTCCCTCTCAGCGTGCTGTGCAGTCCCTGGATAAATGCTGGTTGGAGCCGCATACCAGGCACAGTCCCAATTTGCGTCTGCACTTCTTTTCAATGTGACCCAACTTGCCGCAGAAATGACAAGTAGGTAGAGTTCTTGGTGCTGCCCTCTGCGGTAGATTCCTTTGGAGTCGCTTTGCAGAATCTCCTTGTGCTGCCTTGGATGGTACTGAGGTAAATGGCCGCTTCAGACTTGACTCCCTCCTGGTGACGCGCTCCATGCGTCGTGCTGCAGCTAGGACGTCATTGTACGATGTAGGGGCAACAGATCCAATCAACCTCTGAAGTTCGAACCTGAGTCCATCAAAGAATTTCTCCGCCTTCTCTTCTTCGGTAGGAATTAGAGAAGGGGCGAAACGACTCAAGCGAATGAATTCGGCATTATACTCCTCCACTGTCATGTTGCCCTGGATGAGACGGTTGAACTTATCTCGGAGTTCTGATCTAGCAACGGCTGGGATATACATCTCTTGGAAGAGTCTGGAGAACTCCTCCCAAGTGACTCGGTCATGTCCGAGCCTCCTCTCTTCAGCTAGCCACCAGTGGTGTGCGTTGTCCGTCAGTTGCATTCGGACAGCAGTCATCCATCTCTCCCGCGGAAGTTCAGCTGCTTCCAACTGATGCTGTGTATTAGTGAGCCATTCATGCACTTCAGTTGGTCCTTCCTTGCCCGAAAAGGTACGGGGCTTGAGTTGACGGAAATAAGTGATAGATCCCGTCGCTGGTCGCCTAGCTTGTGGGTTTGCCTGCTCCAATGCATTTACTAGGCTGGTTCTCAGGTTCTCTGCCTCCTGACGCTGCGCCTCCTGTTGAACTTGTTGTTGAGCTTGCATCATGGCATAAAATATCTGAAACATCTGCTGCCCCTCCATTGTTTGCCCTGGTGGGAAGGTAGGCATAGGTGGAGTGAACTGAGGCGGTGGTGGGATATCATCACACCTGAACCTTGAGTTATGCTGCTCAGCTTGTCCACTTTGAGAGGATTGTCCCCTGTTCTCTGGTGTAACTCCATCTCCATAGGTAACCACAGCATCTTGTGGTGTAAAAGGAATTTCATCTCCACTCCTTGGGTCCATCTTGCTGTATTCAAAAATAAACTTTATGAGAACGTTTAGTAGAGTCAAGCAGGATGCAAATTCAAGTACTTAATTCGAATGCGATATAGAGTTTCAAAAACGTTCAATAAATGGATGAGACCCTATAGCCTATCCTATCTTTTTACAGGTTTGTTTGGTCCCTAAGTTGAAACCAACCAATTTGTCGTTGACCTGCATGGGCCACCACAAAAACCATGTCACGCCCCAGTCCCAAAATGTCGTGGGACTAGACACGTGGCAATGGCCAGCAGTAGACATCGATGGACATCCCAATTTAATGGATCCATCGAGCATACTTAAGCTGTAATATAGGTCTACAATATCATATCAAAAACTAATCTCATCCATCACAGAATAATAAGAACAACAGCAAATAAAAGAAAGTACATCAAGTCCAGTCTCAGCAGAGTATGTCGGGGAACAACCCGATAAGAGTCTAAAACACTGGTTCATCCGACCAGAACAAAAGAGTCCAAAATAAAGTATCTGAAGAGTACAAATAACATAATCTCAAGTAAAATCTTCTGCCATCACCTCTGCTTCTATGTTAGGTTCTTCTTCAGCAACAGCTCCTGGTATAGCTTCAGCTCCTGTCCCGTAAACCTCGGGATAATGCTCTTCTGCTAAACCTGGGGACATCATCCATTCCAGGTCCTCAGGGGACATAGCAAGGTACAAATAATACAAGCCAGAAATAAATGCAGTGAAATAGTAAATGAAATAAGCAGGGTAACTACATAACCATCTAAGTGAAAATGCAACTGAGAGCAACACTAGTACTCAGGCTGAGACTGCTACAAGCTCTGTGTCGGGGAGCCGGTAGCAGCAATATCTAGTAGTGGTCTAGCTCTGCTCGAGAGTCTACAACCTCACAATAGTAGTATATATGTATAAAACAGCCTGTAGCCTGTGTGTCTCTCCCCACCCAATGTAACCACACGTCTCATGTCCATGTCACGTGAGATCAGATCTAATGCAACAGTCATAAACTAAGAATATATATAACTATGTCCATCCTGTATCCTATACAGAATCACCTTGAATATGTCAGGAAGATTCTGCCAATGTATGGTGTCAGGTGTCCTAGGTTATAGTGTACTTGATAAACAAGCACAAGAATATAAAGGGTCTCGAATATCCATCACTAAATGACGTACACAACTCCGCGTACGGGGTTGGCACCCGACTGTGATCGGACGCTAAGTATGTCATACGGTCCTAGGTTATAACATGTACAATAGTCACAGAAAAGTAAAACAAGAGAACTAATTAAACTAATAATCTGCAATTTATGGCAAGGTACACTTGCCTGGGATTGGAATATCAGTGGCGGTCCTTGTAACAGTGGGTTCAGCAATAACTCCTCCAAAAGCTGAAATGAACATTACCAATAGTCTCAGAACATAGAAATTAGTTAGAAACGCCTGTCCTTAAGTCCAGTTTGGACACAAGGGCAAAAACGACATTTCTAGGCCAAAGCGGGTCCATGTGTGGGCCGCTTTGCACCGAAAATTGGGTCAGGATCAAAGGTTTCCAAATCAGTCCAACTTAGTGCCAACAAGTCAGGAACATTGATACGAACCCAACGGAACTTCCAGAATTGGATTCCGATGAGCCGTTCTCAAAATCGCCCGTCAGTTGGAGCCTGTGGGGCCCACGACACGCGATTTTCCAACGTTCTCAGAATCGAACCAAACTTGACCCACAGGACCAGCGTATTGCTACGAGTCTGATGGCGCAAGTTTCGTCTCGATCTGACATGTATACACTAAGTTACAGCTAATTACAGAAAAGCCGGATACGGAGTATTGTCCGCGGATACGCACTGATTTCGGTGTGCACGCACATCCGAATCAGCTTCTGCGAAATCCCGCACGTCCGTATTAACGACGCTGACGTGTCGGTGAAGACCGCACGTGACCAAGTCGTCCCGTTTGACGGGGCGTTCCCAGTTCCGAGGTGAAATAGGACGTTAATTTTTCCTGTTTTGGATCGCGGTTCACGATCACCTCAGGACGCGATGTCCCGAGCGGGTTGCACGGGCATCGAGGGGGTCATACAGGCTTTGTGATAAAACTGACGGAATAGGAAACCGAGTTACGAGCAGAAAGTTGTGGTTACCTGAACAGGGCTTGAAAAAGTTCGATCCGCGCGTATCAAGTTCGTGTCTCCGTGTCCTGGTTCCGTGTCCAAGCTGTGTCCGGGTTCTGGTAAGCCGCTGTGTCTGGGTCAGCCGTGTCCAAGCTAGGTCAGAGGTGCGTCGACGCTGTACGGCACTGGCAGAGGTCGGCTAGGCTCTGGGACTCCTCGAAGAGGCTGGACGGCACCCAGGTCGGTCGGCCAGAGGTGAATCAGCAGCTCAGGCGGGGTTCTCTGCGGCGAGGAAGACGGAGGAGGAAGCAACTGCTGCGGGAGGAAGGCGAGGTGGCTGAGGGCTAAGGAGGGAGGAGCTGCAGGAGGTAGATGGCAGCGGCGAGGAGTAAGGGTGGTGGAGACGGAGGAGAAAGGCGGAGGGAAGGGTTCTGGCGGGGGTTCTCTCGTCGGGATGGAGCGGCTTCGGGCGGAGGTTGAACGGGAGGAAGGAGGCAGCGGTCTGAGGCGAGGGCGGAGGACTGGTCGTGCGGTGGCGCTGGGTTTCTCCTGGAGGTGGGCGGTGTCAGCGGGTGTAATGGTCGCCGGAGAGGGTGGATGTCAAGGGGGTTTTCCGGCGGCCATCGTGGCTTTTATAGAGGGAAAATAGGGAGAGGAGACGCCGGAAGTTCACCGGAAGTTGAAGGAAAATGGTCGCCAGGTACAGGGGAGGGGAACCGCATGGTCGGCCGGCGGCCAAGGCGGCGGGAAAGGCCGCCGGCCAGGCGAAGGGTCGACTGAATTAAATTTGGGGGTTAGGGATTGGAACGGTCGGGTCGGATCGGTTGCTGGCGGGTCGGGTTCTGACCCGGATCCGACCCGCTGGTCTGAACGGTCTGGGTTGGTTAGACCGGCCGGTCCGGTCCGGTTCAGGGTCGGTTGGTTTGATTAATTGGTTTATTTAATCAGTAAATTTTTACAATAGTTTTTAATCCTTTAAAAATTCATCCGGTGCCCAATAAATTCCCGGAAAAATACCCCATGCTCGGTTTTAAATTTTACACTAGAAAATATAATTTTCATCACATTTTAATATTATTTAATTTCATTTAAAAATTCATTTTAAATCAGACAGCTTTAATTTATTGGTTTAAAAATTACCGAAAATTGCTAATTAATTCCAGAAAATAAATTTAAAATTCTTAAAAATTTCAGGTGATTACAAGAAGCCATATTGCAAGAAACCATCAGCAAAGGAAAGGGAGGTCAGCTGAGGACACAACAAGGACCAGCAAGGACACAGCAGGGACTGACAAGGACACAACAAGGAGGACCTATCAGATGTCCCTTGGCACAGCAGCATCAGCAACACAGAGCAGGACCATACCAGATTTCGGAGAAACCCCAATGTAATTATTGTGGGAGAATTGGACACATTTCGAGAGATTGTCGGAATCGCTTGGGACAGTGTTTACGATGTGGTTTCGGATAACATTTGGCAAGAGAATGTCCAAGGCAGCAGGCATTGACACTACCACCACCAGCACAGAGACTAGCGCTTCCAGCACGAAGCCAGCTCAACAGATGGCTAGACCAGGAGCACCTCGACCCCCAGCAGCAGGAGGATTTCAGAGAGGACCACCGCTACCTACCCAGGAGGATCAGTATATGAGGGCCGGACATGGACAGCCGCAGAGGAATGGGCACGCTTTTGCATTAGAAATGTATGACATGGATCAGGAGGTTGATGTCATAGCAGGTATTACTCTTGCTTTTATTTTTCCTGCTGTGACATTGTTTGATACGGGAGCCACCCACTCATTCATATCATCTAGTTTTATTGTCAAGCACAACATTGTCTCTACACCTTTATCTAGTTGTGTTAGAATTCTTACCGGAGGAGGAGTTGTACCTGTTAGTAGAATTTGTAAATCGTGTCCTATAGTGATACATGGCAAAGAGATGAACACCCGACTCTTAGTCCTTTCTATGCCATATTTTGATGTTGTGCTTGGAATGGATGGGCTAAGCAAGTACCACGCTTTCTTCATTGTTTTGGAGGAAACATTCTTTTTAAGGTACCCGGCCAGCCTGAACTTGAGTTTGCACGAGGATCCACAGAAATCCTTGATGGTATGCAGCTCACAATGGACGATGTTGTCTATCACCCCATTATTTTAGAATTTTAAGATGTCTTTCCAGAGGAATTGCCAGGACTACCCCCAGACAGAGACGTAGAGTTTTCAATTGAATTAGCACCGGGAGCAGCACCTATAGCATCGCATGTTTACAGATTGACGAAGAAGGAGATGGATGTGCTGAAGGCACAGTTGAAAGAACTAGAGGAGAAAGGTTTTATCCGACCGAGTGCATCACCCTGGGGGGCACCAGTGTTATTTGTACCAAAGAAGGATGGGTCAGTGCGTATGTGCATTAACTACAGAGCCTTAAATGCAGTGACTGTGAAGAACAAATACCCCTTGCCATGCATTGATGACCTATTTGATCAGCTTAGTGGAGCTAAGGTGTTCTCGAAGATAGATTTGAGATCGGGATATCACCAGGTGAAGGTACGGAAGCAGGACATTCCGAAGACCGCATTCCGGACAAGATATTGGCACTACGAGTTTTTGGTCATGCCATTTGGGTTGACCAATGCTCCAGCTATCTTCATGGACTTAATGAATCGAGTCTTCCACCAGTATTTGGACCAGTTCGTGGTCGTCTTTATAGATGATATACTTGTCTATTCGAAGAGCCACGAGGAGCATGAGAAGCACCTGCGGATTATTCTAGAGACATTGAGGAGAGAGCAGTTATATGCAAAGCTCAGTAAATATGAGTTCTTCTTGGACAGAGTTTCATTTCTTGGACATGTTGTTACGGGAGATGGCATTTATGTTGATCCAGAGAAGATCTCGGCAGTTGAGACATGGCCTGTTCCTAAATCAGCAGCGGAGGTGAGAAGTTTTCTTGGACTTGCGGGATATTACCGACGGTTCATGGAGAACTTCTCCAGGATAGCAGCACCTATGACTCGTTTGACTTGCAAGGACCAATAATTCATATGTACCGACGAGTGTCAAGCTGCTTTCGAGGAGTTGAAGAAGCGACTGACTACAACACCAGTATTGACTATTCTATCAGGATCAGGAGGTTATGTGATCTACAGTGACGCATCAGGGAAAGACTTGGGATGCATATTGATACAGCATGGCAAGGTGATTGCATATGCATTTAGGCAGTTACGAGTGCATGAGAAAAATTATCCAACTCATGACTTGGAACTTGCAGCCGTTATATTTGCTCTGAAGCTATGGAGACATTACTTATATGGGAAACGAGTGGAGATCTATACTGACCATAAAAGCCTCAAGTACGTCTTCACGTAGAAGGAGTTAAATATGAGGCAACGGCGATGGCTCGAGTTGATGAAAGATTTCGAGATAGAGCTACATTATCACCCAGGCAAGGCTAACGTTGTAACAAACGCGTTAAGCCGGAAACCAGCAGCTTATTTCTTGAAAACACAGAGGGAATTATTGGAGGACTTGCAAGAGCTTGGCATTGAAGTGATATTACCCGGAGCAGATGGGACACTAGCCAACTTGCAAGTACAATTATCACTAGTAGAGAGGATCAAGGCAGCTTTGCCTACAGACGCCAGATTCAGGAGACTGAAGGAACGGACAGAGGCCAGAGAGCAGACATGATTGCGCATTCACGAGGACAGGACATTACGATGTGGTGATCGTCTATATGTTCCAAATAGAGAGATTCGACAGGAGCTGATGACAGAATCTCATAGTTCGATATATTCTATTCATCCTGGAGGCACCAAAATGTATCGTGACTTACGACAGCACTTTTGGTGGCATAGAATGAAAAGAGAGACAGCTCGCTTTGTAGCTAAATGTCTGGTATGTCAACAAGTAAAGGCGGAGCATCAGAGAACAGTCGGATTATTGCAACCACTTTCGATTCCAGAGTGGAAGTGGGAGTACATCACTATGGACTTCGTCACCGGTTTTTCCAAGAGTCCAAGTGGAAGAGATGCAGTGTGGATAATAGTGGACCGACTCACCAAGTCAGCCCATTTCTTACCTTTTAGAGTGGGTCAGTCTACAGAAGCTTTGGCTGACTTATATATGAGGCAGATCGTGAGATTGTACGGCATACCAGTCAGCATTGTATCAGACAGAGATTCGTGCTTTATATCGCACTTTTGGAGGAGCATACAAGAGAGTCTTGGAACTCATCTGAAGTTCAGTACATCTTATCACCCGCAGACAGATGGACAGTCAGAGCGTACTATTCAGACATTGGAGGATATGTTGAGGGCTTGTATGTTAGACTTCAGAGGATCATGGGAGGATCACCTACATCTTGTGGAGTTTTCTTACAACAATAGCTATCAAGCGAGTATTCAGATGGCTCCGTTTGAAGCATTGTATGGAAAAAATATAGGTCTCCTGTGTGTTGGAGTGACGTGGGAGAACGTCAGATTCTGGGACTCGGTGGTCAACATCGTAGAGACAGTTAAGAAGATACAGGGGAACTTGCGAGCAGCGCAAGACAGGCAGAAGCAGTGTGAAGACCTTCATCGTCGTCCCTTGGAGTTTAAAGAGGGCGATCATGTCTTCTTGAGGATATCACCTACCAGAGGCACCATTCGTTTCGGAGGGCGCGATAAGTTGAGTCCAAGGTATATTGGACCATTTGACGTGCTAGAGAGAGTGGAAGAAGTGGCATATCGACTTGCGGTACCACCTTCACTTGAGGGAGTACATGACGTATTTTATGTATGTGGCAGACAGCAGTCATGTTCTCGACCATTCGGAGATCACCATTGGGCCGAGCTTGTCATACCAAGAGCAACCCGTGGGAATCCTTGATCGTCGAGAGAAAGTATTGATGAACCAGTCTATTCTCTTTGTTCGCGTAGCATGGAGGCATGGCGCGCCAGGAGAATCTACTTGGGAGCGCGAGGATGACATGCGCAAGCATTTTTTGAACCTATTCACAGACCAAGGTATGAATTTACTTTGTTAATTTATATCTTATACCATCCTTGACATTCTATCGTGGCTTAGTTTTAATTTCGAGGACAAAATTTTTATAAGTTCGGTAGAATGTAAAACTCCTAATCCTAAAAACCATATTTACCTTTTTAATTAATTATTAATTAAATTATAGTAATTATGAGGAAATATAATTTATTTAATTTTTATTTTAGGTGTTGGTGTATTTAGGGAATTTATGGAGCCGTTATAAATTTTTTCTAATTTATTTTATGTATGAGACCATTTGGACATTTGCTAGCTTAATAGTATGCAATAATATAAATTCTAGAATTTATATATATATATATATATATATATATATATATATATATATATATATATATTAAAGAGAAATAGAAAAATAAAAAGAAAAACAAATGAAATAAACCCTAATGGATCTACTATCCGTTAACACCTAACCTACCCAAACCCAAACCACTATCCCTACCCGTGAGACTCTACCCCAGACCCGTTAAGTAGTATAACAGCAGCAGCGGCTGCTCACAAACCGCGACCGCTCCCTTAAACTCCCTCTCTCGTATATATATCAACAACAAACCCTAACCCTAATCCAATCCCATCTTCCTCCGAGAGAGACGCCGCCGTCGACCTAGCCGCACCACCGCCTCCAGCCGCCCAGAACCGCCCGCCGACGACCGCGTGACGCGCACAACCCCGCGATAGTTTTTGAACAACGACGTAACTGTG
Organism: Iris macrosiphon; assembly: GCA_036927795.1. Taxonomy (NCBI): domain Eukaryota; kingdom Viridiplantae; phylum Streptophyta; class Magnoliopsida; order Asparagales; family Iridaceae; genus Iris; species Iris macrosiphon. Next base: position 13,271,359 of record JAYESA010000010.1, on the reverse strand, counting down.
TTCACGTGCTGTTTCTCGTGCTCTCGCTCGACCAAACTCTACCCCGTCTTCATCGGTACGTTCAAGACTTAACCCCCTTCAATATCTGTATGATAGTTGATCTCGAACAACGCGTAAACCTAGGCGAAAACAGTGCCCAAGTTGACGAAAAATGACAAGTTTTGGGTATCGCAGAAAACTGCGATAACTACCTATGTTCACCGATTCGTATCTCCCACCACAGAGATCCGAATTCAATTTTTCTTTTTGGTATGCGGAGACCACTTGACCTAGTTTAATTTCTGTTATTTACATTAAATTATTAACTGCTGTATGTAGAATTAAACCAGTTAGAAAATTTCGAAAATCAACTTTTTTCAGATTTCCAAAAATTGTGATACGGAGCGCGTCCCGCCAAACGGGACCGCCCCGTCGTGTACCAAGTGTACCAAAAGGTGCACACAGTATACCCGGATATGTGAGATTTTACGAAAACTGATTTGGACGTGTGTGCGCGTCGAAATCAGCCCGTATCCGCAAAAAATCTTTCGTGTCGCAACTTTTGCAAAAGTCCTGCGCATTTAGTGCACGCTTGTCAGATTGTGACGAAACATGCGCCACTGGACTCGTGGTATCGCGCTGGTCCTGTGACCCAATTTTCACGCAATTCTGAGATAGTTGACCAAGTCGCCAATTGGTGGGTCCCATGGTTGACTTTTTAGGCAAAATTATGTTCGGCTCACCGGAATCCACATTTGGACATAACGTTGAGTTCGTACTGACTTTTAGAGTTCGTTTGATCTATAATTTATCTCATTTAAAGACTGTTACCCTTGGCACGCTTTTTGGTGTAAAGTGGGCCACATGTGGACTCCATGTTGACCCAAAATTACCGTTTTGTCCCTGTGTCCAATTTGGACGAAAGGGTAGTAATTTCTAGCTATCTCGCTGATTCCGGAAATGTTGGTGATGTCTATTTTATCATCCGGAGACGTTTGTTCGGAGCTATTAGTTTCTGATTCCGTGTCCTTGACATTTGGACGCTTACACCATACAGATTTCTTGTCAGGCAAGTATACCTTGCCATTGTACTTTGTTTACATTCTAATGATGCATGCATGTTTTATTTCTGCTTATTTAGTTCATATATTTTAACTGTTATATAAATTGCGCGTCCAAGGAAACTTGGGTGCAACGACGGTGTCGTCGTATTATGTTTTTATTTATGTATATGCATTGGACCTACTTTATGAGACCACCCCATTATCATGAGGCATTTTATGTTTCATTGGCCATGACACTATTCTTACACGAGTGTGAGTCACATGTAGGACACGGACTTGCATACTCGGCTAGCCACTGATACGTATAGGTCGTGCGACGGATAGGGATAACTGCCGATAGAAACTTTGCATGCTAGTAGACCTGGCAGTTATTAGATATTTTATCATGTCATGGATGTGACATGCTTAGAACATGGGGTGGGGAGAACAACAAGTAAGGCATTTGGGCTCCTTTGCACTTTTTTCTTCTGTAACTCGGAAGCTCCGCTGGAGATACGGGCGGTGATGACCCTTATATATTATATATTATCAGGCGGCCTCTGCCGTTCAAAAGACGACATGCTTTGTAGGCCCTTGATTCTCCGAGAGAGTCACGCCAATCTCATTTTTAGCCAGATAGCCCACTTGGAAAAAAGTTGTTCTCAAACTGCATTCACTTAGATGGTTAGGCGACCCATTGGATGTTTATATTTCAGTACTTTATTGGCATGTTTATATGTATCTTGTTACGTCCCTCTGAGGACCTTGTCCCTTTCCAGATATAGATGAGTAGGAGTATCCGCAGGAGTATGGACCTGGACCTGACGCTACTGTAAGTGTCACGACCAGCACCCGGAAATTCGGGCATGAGTGCGTGGGTACGTCCAGCCTACGCCATAGAGTCGGCGGTAGTACGCTGTCTAGGTCAAATTCATACTTAACTAAACTAGCTCATTCACAAATAACATAGGCAAGATAATAAAGGGAAACAGATACTTAAGATTTCAAATGAAATAAGTGCGACAACAGATTCAAATGTTTAGTACAGAAATCAGAATGAAATCGGGGACAAATCCGATTACTAAGATAAAGAGCAAGAAAATAAAATAACTACTGCTATCTACTCTGCAGCAGGGGTCTCCTGGGTGGGATCTGGCTCCTCATAAGTGTCATCTGTTCCCTCATAGGGACCATAATATGTAGGGGCAAGGTCCTCATCATCGCCTAAATCAACGGATCCAGTCAGGAAAGGAGCAAAGTACACAATGCACAACAAGATTAAACTAAATATTTATGACAATTATATTGAGTATGATATTGAGAAAGTTGCATAAAGAACATCAATATCTCAGAGTTACTGCTATAAACAGGAATATGAGAAAGCAGGAATAAATGAGACAGGAAATGAAACTACAACAGTCAGCAAGAACTATAACAATACCAGAAACTATCTGTGTGAACTCGTGTTTGTTTTAGAATACATAGTTGGCATGTAGGGGTTTATAAGGCTAATCCGGCCGTCATAAATGGCTATTAAACAGGGAAAAATTGAGATCCGGCTGAGGATACAGTCGCGTACCAACAGCTATTAAACATGACATGGGGAAGGATAAACTACATGCCTTCTAGTATTCTCCCACCCGACATGAAAAATAAGACATAAACTCCAATATTCAAGACATGAATCCAGTATTCCTAACACTAGGTGTAATCATCAAGGGTACTAGTAAAGCAGCGAATTAATTATCACAATATAAAGATTTAACTTGAAGTGCAGGTACTTGTCTGTTGTTTGGATCCAATTAATTGTACTCGGAGAAATTTCCAGAGATGAGTCCAAAAGCTGAAATAGACATTACCATCACGCTCAGAAAATGTCAAATAGCTGGAAACGCCTGTCCTTGGGTCCAATTTGGAGACAAGGGCAAAAACGGCAGTTTCGGGTCAAAACGGGGTCCGCCGGTGGGCGAGGAGGGGAGAAGGGAGGAGGACGGCGGTGCTCGAGGAGGGGAGAAGGGAGGAGGACGCCGGCGTTGGGGCTGGCCGGGGCTCAGGCGGCGGCAAGACGGCGAGTGGGGACGGTTCTGGGGAGATGGTGGCCGGAGGGGAGAGGGTTCTCGGGCTTTATAGGGGAGAGGGGCGGTTAGGGGGGCCGAGCCAGGCGGAGAGGGAAGAGGACGTGGCCGCGGAGGGCGGGGCGAGCCGGGTGGAGCGGGGACATAGCGCGGCGGGCGCGGGCGGCGGCGCCGGACGCGGGGCAGCGCGGGTCGTCCGGGGTGAGGGCTGGGGAGCGGGTGGCGGGTGGCGGGTCGGGTTCGGGTGGACCCGCCCGACCCGCTAAGGATGGCTGGGCTGGGTTGGGCTTCGGCCCACTGGGCCGGGCCGGCCCAGAACTAAATAATAACAGTAATAAAATAATAATAATAATAATAATAATAATTATTATTATTATTATTAAAAACAGTTAATTAAATAATTAATTAATTAAAATGGTTTTTAGGCATTTAAAAATATGTCTGAGGCCCAAATAAATCCAGAAAAATTATCCTAAGTCCAGTTTTTCATTTTACACCCAAAAATATTATTTCCATGATATTTTAATATTATTTATTAACAATTAAAATTTATTTAATAATTAAGAACCTTCGTTTTAATTACAGAAAATTTCCAGAAAATTCCAGAAAATTGGAAAAAATCCAAGTTTTAATAATTTTGAAAATTCGGGGGTTTACAATCTACCCAACTTATAAAAATTCCGTCCTCGAAATTTAAGAATAACAATGGTACGAAAGGAAAGGCCGAAAAATAAAAATATACCTCAGGGTTCAAAAAGATAAGGGTAGCGCTCTCTAATCTCGTCTTCTCGCTCCCAGGTGGATTCGCCGGGAGAATGGTGCTTCCAAGCTACGCGAACCAGAGAAATAATCTGGTTCCGTAGAACTTTCTCCGATCGATCCAGTATCTCCACGGGTTGCTCTTGGTAAGTCAAACTTGGGCCTACTTCGAGCTCTGAGTGATCCAAAATATGGCTGGGATCTGACACATATTTTCTCAGCTGCGACACGTGGAAGACGTTATGGACTCCATCCAGAGAGGGTGGCAATGCCAGTCGGTATGCCACTTCTCCGATTTTCTCCTGTATGCCAAAAGGTCCAATAAATCTTGGGCTGAGTTTTCCACTCCTTCCGAACCTAATGATGCCACGTGTCGGAGAGATCTTCAAGAATATCAGCTCTCCAACCTTTAATAAAGTTATAATCAAGTCTTAGTTCCATAATCAAAATGTTTAAATTGACTTGAATTTTATAAATTAATTACCTCAAATTCTAAAGGCCTTCGGTGGCTATTTGCCCAATGTCGTTGCCTGTCTTGAGCCACTCGAAGTCTATCCCTTATTTGTTTTACCTTCTCAGTTGAATCGATCACCATCTCTGGTCCCAGTAGGGCTCTTTCTCCAACGTCGTCCCATGATAGCGGGGTACGACATCTTCGTCCGTACAGAGCTTCAAATGGAGTCATCTCGATACTTGCTTGGTAACTGTTATTATAAGAGAACTCCACAAGATGTAGATAGTCTTCCCAGGATCCTCCAAAATCTAGAACACATGTACGAAGCATATCTTCAAGTGTCTGGATTGTACGTTCCGATTGTCCATCGGTTTGGGGATGATAAGCTGTGCTGAATTTGAGTTGAGTCCCCAAGCTGGCTTGTAAGCTCTTCCAGAAGTGAGAGGTGAATCTTGAATCTCGGTCGGAGACAATATTTACTGGAACCCCATGCAATCTAACAATATGTCTGATATATAAATCTGCCAGCTTCTCTGTAGATAGCCCTACTTTAAAAGGTAGAAAATGTGCAGACTTGGTCAGTCTATCTACTATCACCCAAATTGCATCCTTTCCACTAGGTGTCCTTGGAAGTCCAGAAACAAAATCCATCGTAATATATCCCACTTCCACTCCGGAATGGGTAGTGGTTGAAGCAATCCTCCAGGTCTTTGTCTTTCTGCCTTGACTTGTTGGCACACTAAACAACGAGATACGAACCTGGCTACTTCTCTTTTCATGCCATGCCACCAAATATGCGTCCTCAGGTCCTTGTACATCTTGTTGGCTCCTGGATGTATAGAGTATTGCGATCTGTGCGCCTCTTGCATAATTTCTTCTCTTATATCTCCTTCAGGTACACATAATCTATCTCCATGCCTCAGTGATCCATCTTCATGAATTCTGAAATCTTCCACTAATCCAGCTTGCACTTGACCTCGAAGGCTTCGCAGGCCTTCGTCTTGAAACTGAGTCTCCTTGATCTTGTCTATTAATGTAGACTGAATCTGCAAGTTCATCATTTGGCCTTCTTTTCCTAGAATAATTACCTCAATACCTAAGCTTTCCAGGTCCTCGAGCAAGTGTCTGTCCATAGTCAAGTACATCGCCATAGGATATCTGCTGAGAGCATCAGCAACTACATTGGCCTTCCCAGGATGATATTGAAGGATGATATCAAATTCTTTCATTAGTTCCAGCCACCTTCTTTGCCTCATGTTTAGCTCTTTCTGGGTGAAGATATATTTTAGACTTTTGTGGTCCGTAAATATTTCCACCTTTTCTCCATAAAGATAATGCTTCCATAGCTTAAGAGCAAAAATGACAGCTGCCAATTCTAAATCATGAGTTGGATAGTTCTTTTCATGAGGTCGAAGCTGTCTAGAGGCATATGCTATTACCTTCTTGTTCTGCTCCAATACACAACCTAGACCTTTTCAAGAAGTATCACTATAAATAGCGAATCCTCGGGTTCCAGAAGGTAAGGTCAGAATAGGGGCAGTAGTCAGCCTTTTCTTCAATTCTTCAAAAGCATGGTGACATTCATCAGTCCAGGTGAACTCTTCATCCTTCCTTGTTAATTTTGTCATGGGTTCCGCAATCCTAGCAAAGTCCTTCACATACTTCCGATAGTAGCCAGCTAGTCCCAGGAAACTTCTAATCTCTGCTACAGAGTCTGGAGTGGGCCATGATTCTACTGCCGCTATCTTCTTAGGATCTACTGCTATTCCATCTCCAGTCACAACATGTCCCAAGAATTCTACTTTGTCTAGGAAGAATGCACATTTAGATAACTTTCCATAAAGTTTTTCCTTCCTCAAAGTCTCCAATGCTAGCCTCAAATGTTCTTCATGTTCTTCGGGGGTCTTGGAGTAGATCAAAATATCATCAATAAAGACCACTACAAATTTGTCTAGATATTGCTGAAAGACTCTGTTCATCAAGTTCATAAAAACTGCTGGTGCATTCGTCAACCCGAACGGCATTACTAAGAATTCGTAGTGTCCGTTCCGGGTATTGAAAGCAGTTTTAGGGATGTCTTCCTTCCTCACCCTTACTTGGTGGTAGCCAGACCTCAAATCAATCTTTGAAAATACCCGAGCTCCACTTAATTGATCAAATAAGTCATCTATCCTGGGTAGGGGATACTTATTCTTAATTATTAAGGCATTCAAGGCCCTATAGTCAATACACATTCGGGATGTTCCGTCCTTCTTGGGCACAAATAATACTGGAGCTCCCCAGGGTGAGACACTAGACCTAATGAAACATTTGTCTTCTAGCTCTTTGATTTGCTCATTTAGTTCTATTATCTCCTTCTTGTTGATTCTGTAGGGATTTTGAGATACTGGCGCTGCTCCAGGCACTAAGTCAATAGAGAATTCAACTTCTCGGTCTAGGGGTAAGCCTGGGAGATCCTCAGGGAAGACATCAAGATATTCAGAGATGATAGGTAGTGGCAATTCTTCTGTTACTAGGGCTCCACAAATTTTGTCACTACCCATTTCTCTAGAACCTCTAGCAAACTCAAATTCTGGCTTGTCAGGGGGCCTGAAGATCACACTACCTCTGTGGCAGTCTATAGTGGCATGATGTTGACTCAACCAATCCATACCCAGTATAATATCAAAACTGGGAACTGGCATTACGAGTAGCCTAGCATATAGTTCTCTTCCACTTAATATAATAGGACAATTGTTACATGCATCACTAACCGGGATAATTCCTCCACCGGTAATGATCTTGTAACAATTCCTAAGGGGTTTAGTGATTAAGCTATGCTTCATAAGGAAATCTACTGACATGAATGAATGTGAAGCTCCAGAATCAAATAAAGTAATAGCTGGTATTGAATTTATAAGCACAGAACCTGTGATCACGTCTGCTGTGGCTTCAGCTTCTTCCAGAGTCATTGCATAAGCACGGCCTTGCTGTGGTGCATCCCTCTGTTGCTGCTGTTGGTGCTGAGCAAAACGTTGTTGTTGAGTTGGAAGCGGGGGTCCCCTCTGCTGTGCTGCTGGGGCCCTGGCCTGGACTGGAGCCTTTGGTGCAGCGGTGCGTCCTTGAGCAGCAGGACAGTCCCTCATTTGATGCGCTGCTGAGCCGCAGTAGAGGCAGGCACCTAGCCTCTTCCTGCAGACTTGCCAAGTGTGACCTGGTTTTTGGCAAAAGTTGCAAGCGGCAGCTTGTTGGTTTTGTCCTTGAGCATGGTGTTGGGGTGCTGGAGCTCGAGGGAGAGGACGCTGAGTTTGCTGCGGGGCCCTCTGCTGTTGTTGTTGTTGAAAAGGGCGTTTGTTGGGTCCCGCATTTCCGGTATCTCTCTCTCGCTTTAGTTTATGCCCCATGTCTCTCTCAACGCCTTGTGCCACGCTCAAGATTTCCTCATAGGTGCGAGCTCGGCTGGTGGTGACAGCAAGGCGAATATCCGGAGACAGCCCCTTCTTGAATCTACGGGCTCTGTCCTCCGGGGTACGAACCATGTACTCCGCAAAGTGGCTCAACCTACTAAATTCAGCAGTATACTCATCAACGGATAGGTTACCTTGTTCCAGTCTCTCGAATTGGCTTTCGAGAGCTTCCCGAGCCACTTCGGGGTAGAATTTCTCCTTGAATAGCCTCTTGAAGTCCTCCCAGGTGAGGTCAGGAGCAGATAGTTGGGGTTCATCTCTGAACCAGGTCCGAGCTATGTCGAACAGTTGCAGGCTTGCGGACTCCACTTTGAGATCATTAGGAACCCGAGCAGTCTTCAGGAGTCTCTCGACATTCTCTATCCACTCGTCGGCATAGAGAATGCCCTCAGTTCCGTAGAATTTCAGGGGTCTAAGGTTCTTGAAGTCTTTGGCACTCCCTGGCCTCTTGAGTGGCGACTCCTGGGACCTAAGAGCTTCTGAGAGGCTGGTCCTCAGAAGTGCAGTCTGTTCTTTCTGGGATTCTACGAGTCCCTGGAACACTCCGAATAGCTGTGCCCCATCTAGAGTAACTGCTGGAGTAGATGGAGGCGGCGGGAGTGCAAGAGTTTCGGGCACATTCTGCTCAGCTGGTTCTGATGTGCCTCCTACTGTGTTCCTTGTCTGGACCATTCTGAAAGATTAAGGAATAAGAAGATCAGAATATATTACTTAAAAATCAAGGGCGATAGGAAAATTGAGCAGAAATGATATCAAGAATTAAAATAAGGATCCTATACTGTGAATGAGCTTTTCCTAGAATCCTCAATCTTATTCCATACCCTGTCCTAGGGTATTACCCTATTTAAGGATAGGACCTGCATGGGCCACCATAAAAACGTGTCACGACCCGCACCCGAAAATTCGGGCACGAGTGCGTGGGTACGTCCAGCCTACGCCGTAGAGTCGGCGGTAGTACGCTGTCTAGGTCAAATCCATATTTAACTAAACTAGCTCATTCACAAATAACATAGGCAAGATAATAAAGGAAAACAGATACTTAAGATTTCAAATGAAATAAGTGCGACAACAGATTCAAATGTTTAGTACAGAAATCAGAATGAAATCGGGGACAAACCCGATTACTAAGATAAAGAGCAAGAAAATAAAATAACTACTGCTATCTACTCTGCAGCAGGGGTCTCCTGGGTGGGATCTGGCTCCTCATAAGTGTCATCTGTTCCCTCATAGGGACCATAATATGTAGGGGCAAGGTCCTCATCATCGCCTAAATCAACGGATCCAGTCAGGAAAGGAGCAAAGTACACAATGCACAACAAGATTAAACTAAATATTTATGACAATTATATTGAGTATCATATTGAGAAAGTTGCATAAAGAACATCAATATCTCAGAGTTACTGCTATAAACAGGAATATGAGAAAGCAGGAATAAATGAGACAGGAAATAAAACTACAACAGTCAGCAAGAACTATAACAATACCAGAAACTATCTGTGTGAACTCGTGTTTGTTTTAGAATACATAGTTGGCATGTAGGGGTTTATAAGGCTAATCCGGCCGTCATAAACGGCTATTAAACAGGGGAAAATCGAGATCCGGCTGAGGATACAGTCGCGTACCAACAGCTATTAAACATGACATGGGGAAGGGTAAACTACATGCCTTCTAGTATTCTCCCACCCGACATGAAAAACAAGACATGAACTCCAATATTCAAGACATGAATCCAGTATTCCTAACACTAGGTGTAATCATCAAGGGTACTAGTAAAGCAGAGAATTAATTATCACAATATAAAGATTTAACTTGAAGTGCAGGTACTTGCCTGTTGTTTGGATCCAATTAATTGTACTCGGGGAAATTTCCAGATATGAGTCCAAAAGCTGAAATAGACATTACCATCACGCTCAGAAAATGTCAAATAGCTAGAAACGCCTGTCCTTGGGTCCAATTTGGAGACAAGGGCAAAAATGGCAGTTTCGGGTCAAAATGGGGTCCGCCAGTGTGCGATCACCACAGGACGCGATGCCCCGAGCGGTTTGTCCGGGCACCGAGAGGGTCATACAGGCTTCACAACGCAATTTACGGAATTGAAAACGGAGATACAGGGTGCAAGATACGAGTACCTGAACGAGGCTCGAAAAACAGGGGCTTTTCGTGTCCGTGTCGTGTCCGACACGACACAAAGAAATTGGGAATTAGGGTTAGGGTTAGGGTTTCTGGAGCTTGGACGGAGACGGCGATTTGGGCGGCGGAGGAGGGCCGGGGTTGCGTCGCCGGGCTCGGGGGCTCTGCGGGGAGGTACGGCGAGGCGGCTGGGGCTCGTCGGCGGCGGATGGTGTCGTCGGCGGCTGCTGCGGCCTCTGCTGCTGTGCTGCGTCGACGAGGGGAGCCGGAGGCGGTGCTCGAGGAGGGGAGAAGGGAGGAGGACGGCGGCGTTGGGGCTGGCCGGGGCTCAGGCGGCGGCACGGCGACGAGTGGGGGCGGTTCTGGGGAGATGGTGGCCTGAGGGGAGAGGGTTCTCGGGCTTTATAGGGGAGAGGGGCGGTTAGGGGGGCCGAGCCAGGCGGAGAAGGAAGAGGACGTGGCCGCGGAGGGCGGGGCGAGCCGGGTGGAGCGGGGACGTGGCGCGGCGGGCGCGGGCGGCGGCGCTGGACGCGGGGCAGCGCGGGTAGTGCGGGGTGAGGGCTGGGGAGCGGGTGCGGGTGGCGGGTGGCGGGTCGGGTCGGGTGGACCCGCCCGACCCGCTAAGGATGGTTGGGCTGGGTTGGGCTTCGGCCCACTGGGCCGGGCCGGCCCAGAACTAAATAATAACAGTAATAAAATAATAATAATAATAATAATAATAATAATTATTATTATTATTAAAAACGGTTAATTAAATAATTAATTAATTAAAATAGTTTTTAGGCATTTAAAAATAGGTCTGAGGCCCAAAAAAATTTAGAAAAATTATCCTAAGTCCAGTTTTTCATTTTACACCCAAAAATATTATTTCTATGATATTTTAATATTATTTATTAATAATTAAAATTTATTTAATAATTAAGAACCTTGGTTTTAATTACAGAAAATTTCCAGAAAATTTCAGAAAATTGAGAAAAATCCAAATTTTAATAATTTTGAAAATTCAGGGGGTTTACAGTAAGCCCCCTGATTTTCATGAATTATTAATTTGGTTTTTCCACAATTTTTCGTAATTTTTTGGGATTTTCCTGGAATTAAAACCTAGACTTTTGGTAATTAAATAATTTTTAATTGCTGTTAATTAATATTAAAATATTATAAAATAATATTTTATGGTGTAAAATGGAAAACTGGACATAGGATAATTTTTTGTGAATTTATTGGACTCCGAAAACACGTTTAAAGCCCTAAAAACCAATGTGAATAAATCCTAATTAAACTCTGAAATAAATCGGGTTTATTTGAAATAAACCAAACCGGACCGGTTTACCCGAACCGGACCAACCCATTCTTAGCGGGTCGGGTCGGATCTGAATCGAACCCGACCCGGACCCGAAATCCAAACCGAACCCTAAGTCGGAATTCCCCTCAGAATCACTGTAGCAGCCTATTTATGGGCCTCGGGATCCGCGAAGCCGCCGTCGCCTTTCTCCAGATCCTTCTCCTCCACTCGCGGCGCCGCTCCGGTCATCCTCCGCCCTCGCCACGAGAAGCCCAGGCCGCCCCGCTGCGCCGCTGCCCCACTCGCCGGAGAACACTGCACCGCTTCCTCGTCGATCAGCCCTCGACTTCCCCTGGCCCTAGCCCGCTCGACCACCTCCCTTGGCCAACCTCGCCTTCCTTCCTCCTCCCTCCGTTCTCCCCCGACTCCCCTCGCTGGAACCCTAGCTTCCCCCGTCGACATCCTTTCCTCCACCGACCCGGCTCAACAGCCCGACCTCCTCCTCCCTCTCCCCCGAGCCCCATCTCCAACTCCTCGCCGTCTCTTCCCCAGTCGAGCCACCGACGAACTTTCCTCCTTCCCCGCCATCGTCCCCAACTCCTCAACGTCCCCTCCTCGACTCCGTCTGAGACTCGTCTCGACCACCGCTCACCCGAGTCCCCTTTTCCTCGTCGACCTCACCTTCCTCCGCCTCAGTCCCCTCGCCGTCGAACCGCTCCCCTCACCGAGCACCACCTGGAACCCGACCCTCCGACTGAAGCCCGAGCCATCACCCCTCTCCCCTGACCCTCAGAAACCCTCCGCCCGACTTCAGCAGCGCCCAGAGCCGCCTTGCCGCCGCCGACGTCGTCCCGCCCCGCCAGCCTCCTCCGGCCAGGATCGACGCCGGCCACGCCTCCTTCCTCCTCTCCCCAGCACAGCAGCCAGTAGCAGCAACTCCGGCCGCCTCCGGCCGCTCAGCCCGAGCCCTGCGCCGCCGCCCTCGACCATCTTCGGCCCTCGACTGCCGCCTCCGGCCGTCGCAGCTCCGGCAGAGCCTAGCCCTAACCCTAACCCTAGATCTGACTCGGACACGACTCGGACACGAGAAACTTCGGTTTCTGGAGCCCTGTTCAGGTAGCGTTTTCTCTCTCCTCGCTGATCCAATTTCTGTTCCGTCAGTTGTGACGTATAGACTGTGTGTCCCCCTCGATGCCCGTGCAACTCGCTCGGTGCGTCGCGTCCTGTGGTGATCGCACACCGCGATCCAAAAACAGGAAAAATAATGCCCTATTTCACCCCGGAACTGAGTGCGCCCCGCCAAACGGGACGACTTGGTCGCACGCGGTCTTTTCTGAAACGTGCGCGTCATTGATACGGACGTCTGGGATTTTGCAGAAGTTTATTCGGATGTGCGTGCACACCGAAATCAACGCGTATCCGCCGACAACGCCCCGTATTCGTCTTTTCTGGAACACTTTGTAACTTTGTGTACACACGTCGGATCGAGACGAAACTTGCGCCATCGGACTCGTAGCAATACGCTGGTCCTGTGACCCAAGTTTGGTTCGATTCTGAGAACGTTGACAAAATCGCGTATCGTGGGCCCCACAGGCTCCACTTGACGGGCGATTTTGTGATCGGCTCATCGGAATCCAATTCTGGAAGTTCCGTTGGGTTCGTATCATCTTTCCTGACTTGTTGACACTAAGTTTGACGAATTTGGAGACCTTTGACCCTGACACGCTTTTTGGTGCAAAGTGGCCCACATGTGGACCCCACTTTGACCCGGAAATGTTATTTTTGCCCTTGTGTCCAAATTGGACTCAAGGACATGTGTTTCTAGCTATTTGATATTTTCTGAATCTAATGGTGATATTTATTTCAGCAACCAGAGAAGTACCTGCAGATCATACTGAGATCAGAGCTACAGTTGGAGCCAGGACCCCAGGCAAGTGTACCTTGCCAAACCCTGCAGCTTTGCTACTTATCTCCTTGACTTAGTTATACATCAGTGGGCAAGTTTACCTTGCGAACTTTACATTTCTTGTTGCATATTTCCTTGCTTTATTTATATTGCTGTGCATGCTTGACCTAGGACCGTGTGACATACTTAGCGTCCGATTAATAGTCGGGTGCCAACACCGTACGCGATGTTGTGTATGTCATCTAGAGATGGACATTTGTGACCCCTTTACATTCTCGTACTTGTCTTATCAAGTACATTATACCCAGGACACTTGACACTATACATGAGACATGATCTTTCTGAGATATTCATGGTGATTCTGTATAGGATGCAGGATTTGACATTGACATTATATTCCTAGATACTATATGACTTGTTGCATTAGATATGATTGTGCGTGACATGGACATGGTGCATCGTGGACATGAGACGTGTGATTATATTGGATGGGAAGAGACACACATGCTACAGGCTGATTATATATATAAACCCCTATTATTGTGAGGCACAAGACTCTGAAGCCGAGCTTGGCCCATTACCGGATATTACTACTACCGGCTCCCCGACACAGAGCCTGTAGTGGCTCAGCCTGAGTACTCGTGATGCTCTCATCTTGCATTTTTATATAGATGGTTATAGAGCTTACCCTATTTATTTTATTATTGCTGCACTGCATTTATTTTGGCTTGTATTATCTGTACCTTGTTATGTCCCCTGAGGACCTGGATCCGGATTATGTCCCCAGGATTTGCAGACGAGATCTATCCCGAGGTATACGGGACAGCAGCAGGAGCTGATATAGGAGCTGTACCGACACCCGAGGACGAGATTGTACCAGAGGACTTCTCCTGAGTATTGTCTTGAGATACTCATTTATTTCTGTTTCTAGTTATTTTATTTCCAGTCTATTGCATTGATGTATCAGACTTGTTCTCGGATTGTTCTCCGAGACACTTTATTAAGATTTGTTAGTTTATTTATTTGTATTTATTCTGGCATTGGATCTGTGATTATCTGTTGTGGATGAGATTAGATTAGACAGTGACTTGTATTATTGGACCTACTTATTGTTATATTACAGCTTAAGCATGCCCCGATGGATCCATTAAATTGGGTTTGTCCATCGGTGTGTGCTGTTGGCCATTATCACGCGTCCGGTCCCTCGGTATTGTGGGACTGGGGCGTGACAGCTACTTATCAGACTGAGGAGGTCTTGCCTTCGGATTATCTGTGATCCATTGTAGCTTTTAGATATTCTAGTTGCTATTCTTTAAGAGACATTCATTCTTATATTAGAGTTTATTCTCTTCTCTCTTTAGTAGTTTTGGTATAGTCGATTTGCAGTGCATTTGTTTCCATCCGACTATCATACTTTGAGACTGCTTATTTGATATTCAGTTATTATTCAGCTATTTATTTCCTATATTTCTTTATTTGTGATGTGGATGAGATATAGATTGCGTGTGACTTGTTGTGACAGTATATTACCACTGGTGGATTGGATATTCATGTACAACGTACGTGTGTATATGGTTTTCATATATTCGAGTTCGTATACATACGGCTGGCGTGTTACGTATTTCTAGTCCTACGTATTTTGGTACTGGGGTGTGACACCTTAGCACGCACGAAGGAGGCATCCGCACCGAACGAGGTTCTTCCGTACCCTGCAAACAACCTGGTGGATTATCAGTACACGAATGAACTGGTGGGGAGGCTACTCGCCCGCTCGACAAATCCAAACACGTAATATAGGTTCCGTGCACCAACTATTAGGTTGTCTTTCTAGTTGCCTTAGGATCAGTTTCATGGCAATATTGAGTAGCCTAACTCGTGTGGCAGTGCGCCGTGCGATATAAGAGGAAACACGGCGAGACTTACGAACTTACCATTTGTCCTTCCCTGTCCAAGGCAAATCAAGTTAATTCAAGCACGAGCATGTATAAACATTCAGGGGCAATAACATATGCAAACACTGTGTTATGAACGAGACTATGTTTCGGATGCACGAGTTACATGGATGATCAGGTGTGTTGCATACGATGTTCAAGTGCTCTTTATGCATAAGTCCTGTTATACCATGATCGTTCAGGTGTTTATTTATTCTTGACACGATGCAATGACTCGCACGTGGGTTGCCGCTAAGCGATGATGACTTATCTATATGAACAGGAGTCGCTGGCATAACCATAAAAGGACGGGTCATAGTCGGGGCAAAATTAGATGCGTTGAGGTAATTGTCAACGCCACCCTCGCCCGGGACGGTATGGAGTGCTACGCGGTATGGAGTGCGACGCAATATAAAATGGGGCGTTCACTCCATGCCGCCCACTAGCAGACAACTACTCAGGAGGTTCCGTCCAGACCGGATTGGCTCCAGTGTCCCGGTGACCGTCCGCAGGAACCTAAACAGAAAACCTTGTGCATAAGTTGTCCGCGACATGCAGGTCAGGGTCTTTCCAAATTCATAACTTTGACATGATAATCCATGAATCTTTGTTCTGAACCGAGCGGTTGCTCCACGAGCTGTAATTTTGACAGGGGTTCTCGTTCAGAGGTAAACTTGATGTGATTATCATTCAGGTGTAAACTTGACATGATTTATTCTCAATAGACAACTTGCCTTGTTGCATTTCCCTGGTGCGGGGACTGCCTTAGCGACCTGACAGTTCCGTATATTTGCAGGTTCAATTGCACAGAAAAGTTATTCGATAGTCTTCTGGATGACTCAATGCATGAACAATACACGATAGTGTTACTTGCTTGTGGCATAATTTTGTATGGCAAACACTGAGGCAAGGCAACATTCAAGTTAACATATAACTAGGCAAGCATGCATTCATAAATATTCACGTTAGCTCGGGCCCGAAGGTAAGCCGATGAGTGAAACCGTAAAGAGACTTCCCGAGCGATATGATCCAGAGTCGTGCAGTGTAAACAAGTGAACAGTGCACTAAGAAGAGCATATACATATCGTTTCTACTCGAGGCATAGCGGGGCTAGTTGCACAAGGCAAAGGTAGCATGCGAGGGTTTGAATGTAAGCAATGTTTCATTTCCATGTTCTAACATAAGCAATACAAGTTGGGATTATTCTCTTAGCTAGGTGCGTTGTATTCTTATTAGCATGTAGGGGGTGATTCACCTAGCGACTAGCATATATCGTTTCATATTTTAAGTGTGCTGGCTAAGCAAAGACAAGTTCACTGTAGCCACCCACCTTAGCGATGATTCGTGTCGGTTGAGCGATACTTCGAGCGAGCCACTTAAAGCCTAAGCCGAACTACTGTAGGGACAAGTCTGGATATCCTTTGCCTCAAACGAGTATTCTCGCCTGAGCAAAGCGGGTCGGGATATTGCACTTTCACCGTTTGAATCGGTAGTCCGCTTGAGCGGAATATGGTATTACATTATACACCACTCAGAAAAAGTCTCGTCCTCGGGACTTACTGAGGCAGGCCGTACTATCGCATTATAGTATCTATCCCAAGCGTAGCAATCGGTACCACTAAATCTAATTTGAATACAATCCCTTACTCGATTCTTACGCCGTGTCGCGTGTATGCCGAGTCAGTCTCATTTGCGCCTTAGCGCGGGACATGTTTCTTAACGCGAAGTACGTTTCAATCGATCTTGTTTAACGATCTAGGACTGAGACAAACTTATACAAGTCGTTATACTTGTTCAGATGGATATTCACTTGCACTAGCATTTGAGATCAGCATATCGCGAGTCCGGATCGTGCACATATTCGAAGCGTCCCTCAAACACATGCATGTCAACCAACTTAGCGATAGCGAAGTCTTAGCACTCGAGTTTCATATATCATTGAGTCTTGGATCGTGCACACGTTCAAGGCGTCCCTCAAATATATGCATTCAACCAAACTAAAAGATAGTGAAATCAGACAAGCTACTTATGAAAATCTCAAGGGTTCAATCCAATTCCATATCATTTTCCATTCCACTCAATCAAGTAATTGCGGTGGCACCCGTTCCTCTTATTCGAGGAGCGCGGCTAAGAAATATAAGATGGTATCATTCGATCGGGATAGATTGAAACAAGAACTCGTCCTCGTTATGGATTTGCTTCTTCGTAATCGATTCTCATATTCAGTGGACCGTGCACCCGGGATCGACTTAGCGGCAGAGTCAGGAGGGACCTCTCCGCTGTTATCTTTGTTGCCTCGGATTTCGATGTCCCTTGTTGCTTTCGTGCTTTGAGTTGATTTTCGGATTTGCTTGTTTTTCTTGAACGGCTTCGATAGATTTTCTTGTTTTCGTACATTGATCTGCACTTCAATTCCGAGATTGGAAAGAGAGGAAGAGGTATTAATCAACTGTTCGTGGCAATGCAGGTGAACGAGCAGTAGGCGGCTTACGAGTGGAGTCTTGAAGCGCCTCTATCCTTCTCCCTTCCAACCAACTAAGTGAGTGGCTACCATCCCGATTAGCTAGCCCTGCTTCCAAGTCTTCACACCAAAAATCTTGCATTCTTGTTTGCCCCGATCAGACGATACCAAGTAATAACTAAAAGATGTCAAGATAAAAAGGGAATAGACTCGTACTATTATTGCTTGTCAACTAAACTCGTGAACGGTTATCTATTGCATGCTAGTTCATTCAAATATTCATCATATGCTTCAATTGTAGTTAGAATGCATCTTCTTCTATAATTATGCTAAGTACGGAATACACTTGTTATGCAATAAACTGTCAGGGAGGCTATACAAAACGAATCATGCAAATGCTACTTGTATTGTACTCGTGTTGCCTCAACTGCATGAATGTTTAACGTAGCATGAACGATTGATCATGGACAACTTGTGCACAAGGTCAATGGTTCCTGCGGATGGTTGCTGGGGCACTGGCACCGATCCGATACGGACGAAACTTTACGATAGTCTCACGCATCTGGACAGGGTGGACTGTAGCACTCACAAATCTTGGCTACATGCCATCCTCGTTCAAGACTAAATTGTCCATTATGGCTTCTAGCCAGTGATCCTAACGTGTATTTAAACCTGTTGCAAACTAACTTGTGTCTTTGTGGCAGGGAAGGCATGGTAAGTATTGTGTAGGTGGTTCAGACGGGCAGGTAAAAGCCACCGAACGGTGGCAAGTTCATTTCAGTAAATTCTATATGCTGCTTACTTGTAAATGAACTAAGGCAAGATAGAAAGACCACAAATAATAATATGCATGCTTCATTAAAACAACGTGTTGATTGGTATAGTTGGGTTAGCTCGCCTTCACCAGTATGTTTCGACATGCTGACCCTCGTTGAAACAGGTTTCCCGCACTAAGGAGAAACGAGCGAGGAGCAGAAGTCGTCTTCCCGATCCAGTCCAGCTGTGGGCGCATCCTGATCGCGCCATATTTTGAAGTACTTGAAGAAGGAGCTTGCAACTCAATACACAATGCAGCTCCGTGGGAAGTCCGTCATCCCGTCCGGAGGTCTTTATTATTTTGAAGTTTAGTTAGGGATATAATGTACATGACTGCTATCTCATTTTGTATCAACACTTTTGTAAGCCCGTACGGTAAATTAGCCGACACGTTCAAGAGTTTGTAATAGATGTTCATTATCAATAAAGAGAACTTTTCCACGTTTCAAATCTGTGTTTCAATTTATCTGCGTACTCTGAATATGTGCTCGTAGGCAAAAATACTCTAGCCTTGTGCGGGCGCAACCCCAGGCCCGCATGGCGGTCACGATTCGGGGGACACCCCAACAATTCTACGGAATCGGGTCGTGACATAATGGTATCAGAGCACAGATTAAAGTTCCTTAACCCTCGCACTGGAAAAGTTTCTTTAACGATCAAATCCCTGTGCGAACTCTAGAAATTGTTAGGCCAAAATGAGATACGTTCATGCAATAAGTCCATAATACATTATGATCCTAATGTAATTTACCTTCTTTTGAAGGAATGGCACCAGCGCAATCCTCAGCGCTAGCACCGGACGAAACGCAAGGCCAGGAAAGTAGTTCGGGTACTTCGGGAAGTTCCCGAAGCCAGCGAGCCATGTCTCGAGTCGATCCGCTTAGCGGGTGATGTAAATGTTAGAATCACAACGACAAAGGGATGATGCTCGCCAAGCCAAGTTATACAGCAATCTAGAGACCCGATTCTCAGTTCAACATAAGCAGGTAGATGTCCTGCAACAGATCATTCAGACTTTGGCTTCCAACCATTCCGCGGCAACAATAGCGACTCCAGTAGAACAGCCCAAGCTTGAAGTTGAGACGCCGCAAATTCCAAGGCCGAGGGAAGTGACTGCCTTCGACTTTGGCTACTTCAAGAAAGTCTGTAATTCCCCATTCAACGGGACTGAGGACCCAATCGTGGCTCTAGATTGGTTGGCCGAACTTGAAGACCACTTCGCTCTGCTAGTGGTCCCCGAAGAGAAGCGCGTTGCATGCGCGCAACTACAGCTCCGCCTCAACGCGCACGATTGGTGGGACGTGCATCGACGATCTCTTCAATTTGACCATGGAGAGGAGGCGATCTCGTGGACGACTTTTCGTGCCGCATTTGAAGAGGAGTTTATACCCCCTCCAGTACGACGTCAGATGGAGAATGAGTTCGTGCAACTGAGGCAAGGCAGCATGACAGTTAAACAGTATTTCGCCGAATTCAACCGACTCTCCAAATTTGCTAGCGCCTATTTACCTGATGCAGCGAGTCTAGCTAGAAGGTTTGAAGGTAGTCTACGCCCTACCATCCATGTGCACGTGGTCGTTCATCAGTACGAGACAATGCGGAAAGTCATGAATCAGGCCCTATCTCTTGAACCGCAGTATCCTCACGTTTCTACCGGCGCTGTGCATACTTACAATCACAAACGCCAAAGCAACGAGAAAGAAAACAACGCTGCAAAGTGCCCTAACAACGACGGTCCACAGAGAGGGAACCCAGGGCTACCGTGTTTCTACTGTAAGAAGCCGGGACACACGGCCAAGAAGTGTCGCAAGAAACTCGGGCAATGTCTCATTTGTGGTGATTCAAACCATAGAATTCGAGACTGTCCAAAATATTCTGCTCAATATTACGTTCCCTAACGGTAAGTTCTATTCTTAAGTTTCGTGGACGAAACTTCTAATTAGTTGGGTAGGATGTGGCGTCCCGTTCCTCTTATTCGAGGAGCGCGGCTAAGAAATACAAGATGGTATCGTTCGATCGGGATAGATTGAAACAAGAACTCGTCCTCGTTATGGATTTGCTTCTTCGGAATCAATTTCCATATTCAGTGGACCGTGCCCCCAGGATCGACTTAGCGGCAGAGTCAGGAGGGACCTCTCCGCTGTTATCTTTGTTGCCTCGGATTTCGATGTCGCTTGTTGCTTTCGTGCTTTGAGTTGGTTTTTATATTTTTTTGTTTTTCTTGAATGGCTTCGATGGATTTCATTATTTTCATTCATTGATCTGCACTTCAATTCCGAGATTGGAAAGAGAGGAAGAGGTATTAATTAACTGTTCGTGGCAATGCAGGTGAACGGGCAGTAGGCGGCTTACGAGCGGAGTCTTGAAGCGCCTCTTTCCTTCTCCCTTCCAACCAACTAAGTGAGTGGCTACCATCCCGATTAGCTAGCCCTGCTTCCAAGTCTTCACACCAAAAATCTTGCATTCTTGTTTGCCCCGATCAGACGATACCAAGTAACAACCAAAAGATGTCAAGATAAAAAGGGAATAGACTCGGACTATTATTGCTTGTCAACTAAACTCGTGAACGGTTATCTATTGCATGCTAGTTCATTCAAATGTTCATCATATGCTTCAATTGTAGTTAGGATGCATCTTCTTCTATAATTGTGCTAAGTACGGAATACACTTGTTATTCAATAAACTGTCAGGGAGGCTATGCAAAACGAATCATGCAAATGCTACTTGTCTTGTACTCGTGTTGCCTCAACTGCATGAATGTTTAACGTAGCATGAACGATTGATCATGGACAACTTGTGCACAAGGTCAATGGTTCCTGCGGACGGTTGTTGGGGCACTGGCACCGATCCGATCCGGACAAAACTTCACGATAGTCTCACGCATCTGGACAGGGTGGACTGTAGCACTCACGAATCTTGGCTACATGCCATCCTCGTTCAAGACTAAATTGTCCATTATGGCTTCTAGCCAGTGATCCCAACGTGTATTTAAACCTGTTGCAAACTAACTTGTGTCTTCGTGGCAGGGAAGGCAAGGTAAGTATTGTGCAAGTGGTTCAGATGGGCAGGTAAAAGCCACCGAACGGTGGCAAGTTCATTTCAGTAAATTATATATGATGCTTACTTGTAAATGAACTAAGGCAAGATAGAAAGACCACAAATAATAATATGCATGCTTCATTAAAACAACGTGTTGATTGGTATAGTTGGGTTAGCTCGTCTTCACCAGTATGTTTCGACATGCTGACCCTCGTTGAAACAGGTTCCCCGCACTAAGGAGAACCGAGCGAGGAGCAGAAGTCGTCTTCCCGATCTAGTCCAGCTGTGGGCGCATCCTGATCGAGCCATATTTTGAAGTACTTGAAGAAGGAACTTGCAACTCAATACACAATGCAGCTCCGTGGGAATGCCGTCATCCCGTCCGGAGGTCTTTATCATTTTGAAGTTTAGTAAGGGATGTAATGTACATGACTGCTATCTCATTTTGTGTCAACACTTTTGTAAACCCGTGCGGCAAATTAGCTGACTCGTTCAAGAGTTTGTAATAGATGTTCATTATCAATAAAGAGAACTTTTCCATGTTTCAAATCTGCGTTTCAATTTATCTACGTACTCTGAATATATGCTCGTATGCAAAAATACTCAAGCCTTGTGCGGGCGCAACCCCAGGCCCGCACGGCGGTCACGATTCGAGGGTGGCCTCAACGATTCCACGGAATCGGGTCGTGATAATTGCACACCCGTTAAGCACGATCTAATCGGTTTACCGACTAGCGTTCATTTGTTCGGGTCAAACTTAGCACTCGTTATCGTTCCCAAGTCTAACCCTAAGTCTTGTTGTCCCAGTTGTATAGCTTATTCAAGCAATATGGTAAAGTCGGTAACACAGGTTCATTCACTCGGCATAGGGTCGTCTGCCTAATTGCTATCCATTGGAGAGTGTTTGTTTGTGTGTATAATTTTTATGTAAAAGCTCTACGAACTAGATATAAATTATTTTAAATTACAATGACAAGTAGGATAGAAATTCAATTTTAAAAATGAAATGAACATAATTCAATTTTCATTTCCTATCTATTAGTCATTAATTGACGAAGTTGTATTGGAATATTTCTCTCTATTCTCCTTCCTTCCCGCCCTTCACTGCCTCCCGTCCGTAGATTTACCAACTGCCTCTTATTTTGTCGTTTCCTCTCCTGTATAAGACCTTGCACAATCCAATTCTCCAAACCAACCTCTTCTGGGTCCCTTACCCAGGCCCCTCCCTTGCAACATTTTTTGCTTGGTTGGGGAACTTCCTCTCCAACACAATAAATTTGCCAATATGGCAAAGAATATCGCCGTCATCGGCAGCTCCGTCGTCCTCCTCGTCGCCGTAGTGGCCGTCGTCGCGGTCACCGTAAGCAGCAAAAGAGCCTCCACAGACCCCCCTTCCGCTGCCACACCCACGGACAACCTCTCGGCCTCCTCCAAGGCAGTCCAATCCCTCTGCATGCCGACCGACTACCTCCAGACCTGCGAGTCCTCCCTCGGCCAGGTGGCCGGCGACACCACCGACCCCAAGGAGCTGATCCAGCTCGGCTTCAACGTCACCGTCGACCACATCTGGACCGCCTTGAACCGGTCGTCCGTGATCAAGGAGGCCGCGGCCAAGGACCTGAAAACAGCCTACGCGGTCGATATATGCCGCGAGCTCATGGAATACGCCATCGACGACCTCCGGGCCTCCTACGACAGGCTCGCCGGGACCAATATGTCCTGGGTCGATGACGCGGTCGACGACCTCCTGTCTTGGCTCGCCGCCGCCTATACCTATCAGGACACCTGCCTGGACGGGTTCGAGAATGCCAGCTCCCCCGCCGCGGTGGGCATGCGCGAGGCCCTCAACAGCTCCTTGGAGATGACCAGCAATGTCAACGTCATGATCGAGCAGCTTCAAACGGATTTCATGAAGGATTTTGACATCCCCCCGCCCGACGGCAGGAAGCTGCTGGCGGCGGCGGCGGAGGAGGCAGAGGGGGAGAGGTTCCCGTCGTGGGTTTCGGGAGCGAGGAGGAGGTTGCTCGCCGTGCCCCTCACCCGGCTGGCTCCCAAGGTCACGGTGGCGAAGGATGGATCCGGCAACTTCAGGACCATCAAGGAAGCTCTCCGTGCCGTGCCCAAGAACAACCCCACGCCATTCGTGATCCGTATCAAGGCAGGGATCTACAAGGAACAGATTCTCATCGATAAGTCGCAGCCCAATGTGGTGCTCGTCGGAGATGGGGCGACCAAGACCATCATCACCTACGGTTCCAACTTCGGCTTGGAGGGAACTGGCACCTACAAAACAGCAACGGTTGGTGAGTATATATATATATATATATGTCAATTAATTTGAAACCAAACTCAAATAAATAACCAACGTTGACGGATGGATCGATGCGACGCAGGCGTCGAAGGGCCTAACTTCATGGCTAGGGACATCGGATTCAATAACTCCGCCGGCCCCGAAGGACACCAGGCCGTGGCGCTCAGGATCAACGCCGACTTCGCCGTGGTGTACAACTGCCGGATGGACGGGTACCAGGACACCCTGTACGCGCAGAACTACCGGCAATTCTACCGCGACTGCACCATCACCGGCACGGTAGACTTCATCTTCGGCCACGGGGCTGCCCTCTTGCAGAACTGTCATATCATCGTCCGTAGGCCCCTCGCCAACCAGCAGAACATGGTGACAGCGCAGGGCCGCGCGGACCGTCACCTGGCCACCGGCCTCGTCATCCAGGGCTGCACCATCATGCCGGACCCCGCGCTAGTCCCGGTCATCGCGAAGAACCCGACGTACCTCGGGCGGCCCTGGAAAGCGTACGCTAGGACCTTGTTCCTGCAGAACTACATAGACGGGTTCATCGTCCCCGACGGCTACACCCCGTGGCTCGATGAGAATAAGAAGCCGATTAACCACCAGTCCTGCTACTACGCCGAGCTCGGCAACCGCGGTCCCGGAGCCGACACCTCCGGGAGGGTGAAGTGGCGGAGCATCAAGAAGATCGGTGTCAAGCAGGCGGAGAGGTACACAGTGCAGCGCTTCCTCCGGGGGAACAAGTGGCTGCCGGCGACCGGTGTGCCATATATCCCGGGGATGTTGCCAAACTAGTGGTGCCACTAGTTCGGAATCAGGAGATTGAGGAGTGGAAGGAGCTTCTGTATGACCAAGTGTTTGGAGAGTGAAGACTTTTAAGGAAGAGTTGTATGTATATATATGCATGTATATCTTGCCTTCTCTTCTGAATAAATAAAAGGGACCCCAATTCTTTCAAGGTGTTTTTATGTGTCCATGTCCAATTCATGCTTATGCAGAAAACACTGTTCCGGGGGGGGGGGGGTGGGGGGGGGGGGGGGGGGGGGGGGTGGGGATTGACGTAAGGATTTCCTTCTCAGATCATACAGTTGAGAATAATTTGTCCAAAACTTATAAATGGTAAGAGAAGTGCTAATTTGTTGAAGACTTATAGCAGCTGATATAATAAATAATTTTTTTTTTAATCTATTTTTAATGTTAATATTAATTTAATATTAATTTTAATTTTTGTCATATCAATTGTTATATTAACTGTTATATAAGGAGAAGTTGTTGGAAGAGACACTTTGAAAGAATAAATAACATTATTCAAATGATAATTAATGAAATAAGAGTCTATAAAAAAAAGACTCATGAACAAAGATTATATGGAGAGAGACGAGGGACAGGGATCTCCCTCTTAAACGTTTTCGTATGTTTTTCGAAATAACAGTCATTGATTGTATTTTTTGACCGTTCATATTAGATCAAAATCTCGCAAGAAATTGGGGGATCCCGATCTCTCCTCTAAATGATCCCTTCTCTCACCTTATGAGGAGAGATTAAAATTTTTGTACTTAAGCATCTCTGTATGTTCTTCGAAATAGCGGTCGTTGGATTTTTTTTTTTTACCGTTCAGATTAAATCAAAATCTCGTGAGAGATTAGATACTTTAAAGATTTAATTTGATCGGTCAAATAAATACAATTTAATGACTGCTATTTCAAAAAATATACGATTATAGTTAATTAAGAGCAGTAATATATATATATATATATATATATATATATATATATATATATATATATATATATATGGGTGGTTTCATATTATAGAACTATCTTATGTTACATGGATTGGATTGTGATTGAGTGGTTAAGATTAAAATGTGTGGACCCCACCACATTTTAATCTCAACTACCCAATCTAAATCCAATCCATATAACATAGAGTGATTTTAGATCATTTATATATATATATATATATATATATATATATATATATATATATATATATATATATATATATATGGGAGGGGATCGGGAGTCCCGTTTTCGGAGCTCCGTCGAAGTCCCGCTCTCTCCAACCGTGGATCGAACGGGGCCCCGCGCGGGCCCCTGGATCCGACACGCGAGGAGGAGGGTGACTTTGGTGGGACTTCCGCGGCGAAGCTTTTGATCCATCTCATATATATATATATATATATATATATATATATATATATATATATATATATTATATATATATATATTGCTCTTAAATATTTCGTATATTTTTCGAAATTATATTCATTGGATTATCTTTTTGACCGTTCAATTTAGATTATTAAATTAGCCAATTTTTTATAAGATTTTAAATTAATCTAAACGATTAAAAAAAATAATTTAATGGTTGTTATCTCTGAGAATATGTGGCGATGCTCAAGAACGCTTAAACCCCAGTGTGGGTTGTTAGGATCCATGAACATAGAATTTGCAGACCAATTTTTTTATGAGATTTTGAATTAATCTAAACGGTTAAAAATAATATTTTAACAATTGTTATCTCTGAGAATATGTAGGGATGCTCAAGAACGGTTCAACCCCAGTGTGGATTGTGAGGATCCATAAACATAGAATTTGCAGACCTTGATAAGTTATTTTCCTGCAAGTGTTCAAAACATTGAAGGCATCTAAAGTGCCAATTTTGACAGTACAATGATCTAGCTGGAGAACAGCATTCGTAACGAAGACACCATAGAAACTGGAATGTACATGATTGAGATTTTGTACATGAAAGGCCAATCAATGGGAGATTATAGTGCAGCACATATAAGACAACCAAATGTTTGAGATTTTGTACATGAAGGCCATATGTTCACGAATGAAGAACAATAGGTTAAAAATGTCGGGAAACTATAATTAACATTATTAATCACATGAGTTACAAAAATAGGGTTCGACAACTAGAGAAGACAAATAAAGCGCTCCTTGGAGCTAAAATTGAGAAGAACGCTTCTCAGTTCAAGCCGCGAACAGAGATAAACATTGCGTTTATTTATTGGAGCATAAAATTTTAACTGGAACAACAGTTATACTTTTTGATTTGAAACATCTTCAATTTTATTAGTATTTTTTTATAACATATATTCTTTTGAATCGATATTAAATTTTTTTTATTATTCATTTGTTGAATTTTGGGTTGACAATACTATTGGATCATCGTCGATGGAAAAATATATATAATATGAACATTAAGCTTTGAGGGCACCACTTTTAGAGTTCGTTTCAGGTCTCAAAATCTAAAGTCCGGCGCTGCAAGTATCAAACATAGCCAAGACCAGACATGCATCACAAGTTGCTATTTATTTTGCTACTTTTTCCTTCTGAACTTTTTATTTTTATTTTGCTGCTGCACGGAGGATAGCCTCAACTGTGGTGTTCGAGGTTAATCTGTGTAGTGAGTGTAGCCTCGATGCATCGAGATCTCAGCCTTTTTGTTAGATGATTTTGGTTCGTTAGTCACTTACTTTTAACTTTTTAGGTTATTCAGAACGTTTAGTAATCTATAAATTTAAATTTGATTGAACATTTAGTCTATATATAATATATAACATATTATAGATTAATGGTATCCAAAGACCAATTATGACAATATATTGCTCAATTTATCTCCGATATCCCAAAACGAACATTGTTGTTTGCATATCGCTAGTATTTTTTTTGACATATTTATATTATGTATCTTATTATGTTCCTTTAAAAACATAATTTTCTTCGAGATTAGTTACATTTATTGTGCGGAACTTTTCTCCTAGGATTGTTGGTGTTTATTTTTGCCTCTATCTGACTTCCTTCAAAATTAGAAAATAAATACATAATGGATGTCGTTATTGGCACTCCTAAGATATTATCATGCACTGCTCTTTAATTTTTTATCATTCAAATTTCAAATCTGTTACTGTATTAGGAATACAAGATGACATTTTAGAAATGCCAATAAGAACATCATAGGAAGTCACTATTGACACTCCTAAAATGTCATCTTGCACTCCTCCATCCATGAATACACAAATTAATGTCAGATTTATGTAATGCAGTACATAATGACATTTTAGTAGTTAATAACTGCACCCTATATAATATTGTGACTAATTATAAGCTTAATTAGGATTGCTGTTTGCTATATGTTTTGGAAATTGCTTTATATTTTTAATGAATAATGCTATTTGTATTTTCAAAGTATCACTCCAAACCATTCTTTCTTATGTGGCAGATGACGTGACGGTTAATGTTGCAGTTGACATCACAAATTATAATATTAAAATTAAAATTAAAATTAATATTAACATTAATATTAACATTAACATTAACATTAATATTAATTTGAACATTAACGTTAATATTAAAATTAACATTAATATTAATAATAGTATTAAAATTAACATTGAAATTTTTTGGATGTTTCATTTTTTGGATTAAAATTTGTTATGTCAACTGTTACATAATACTATTTAGCACGTAACATCAGTCATATATAAGAAAGAATGGTTTGGAGGAATATTTTGAAGAAATAGTTTGGAGGTATATTAATCCTTTTTAATATGACCAATTCTCATATGGAACATGATGGCAGTTTGATCTTCACTCTTGTACCAGCTAAAATTGCAATAAAAAAAAAAGAAAAAAAAGAAGAAGAAAACACTCTCCCATAGTAATTTCCACATTCCATTTTAAACTTCCATTAATGTTAACAAAAAAAGAAGCTTCATTGATTTCTATTAAAACAAACCCCTTCGGCTTGTTCTATAATTTTCAACTACATAAATAGGGAAGCATAGCATGGATGCTTCAGGTCAGTCTCAACAGCTCATGACACAAAAGCTCCTCCCTCCCATCTTTTCTCATTGTTCAATATCCAGAGGATCCTTCCCGGCATCCCTAGTTGGCACTAGGCAACAGCCCCGGAATAAACGGCACCCCGGTCGCCGGCAGCCACTTGTTCCCCTGGAGGAAGCGCTGCACCGTGTACCTCTCGGCCTGCTTGGCATTGATCTTCTTGACGCTCGGCCAGTTCACCCTCTTCGCGGTGTCCGCCCCGGGGCCGCGGTTGTCGAGCTCGGTGTAGTAGCAGCTCTTGTAGTTCACCGGCTGCTGCTTCTCGTCGAGCCACGGGGTGTAGCCGACGGGGCTGACGAACCCGTCGATGTAGTTCTGGAGGAACACGGTCCTCGCGTAGGCTTTCCACGGCCGGCCGAGGTACGTCGGGTTCTTGGCGGCGACCGGGACGAGCGCGGGGTCCGGCGTGATGGTGCAGTTCTGGAGGACGAGGGCGGTGGCCAGGTGCCGGTCCATGCGGCCCTGGGCGGTCACCATGTTCTGCTGGTTGTCGAGGGGCTTGCGGACGATGATCTGGCAGTTCTGCAAGACGGCGATTCCGTTGCCGAAGATGAAGTCTACCGTCCCGGTGATGGTGCAGTCGCGGTAGAATTGCCTGTAGTTCTGTGGATACAAGGTGTCCTGGTAACCGTCCATCCGGCACTTGTACAGCACGGAGAACTCCGCATTGACTCGCAGCGCCACGGCCTGGTGTCCTTCGGGGCCGGCCGAGTTCTCGAAGCCGATGTCCCTAGCCATGAAGTGAGGCCCTTGGACGGCTGCATCCACCCATTAACATTGATTAGAATAATACGTACTATTAATCCCTTCCAACCAAATTGTACGTGTTCTGTTATTACTCACCAACTGTTGCTGTTTTGGAGGTGCCAGTACCCTCTATGGCGAAGTTGGAACCGAAGGTGATGATGCTCTTGGTCGCTCCGTCTCCGACGAGCACGACATTGGACTGCGACTTGTCGATGAGGATCTTTTCCTTGTAAGTCCCTTCCTTGATGTGAATCACGAACGGCGTGGGGTTCTTCTTGGGCACCGCGGCGAGGGCTTCCGTGACCGTCTTGTAGTTGCCCGACCCGTCCTGCGCCACCGTGACCTGGGGGGACATCTCGGTGAGCGGCACGGCGAGCAGCCGCCTCTTCGCGCCCGAAACCCACGACGGGAAGCTCTCGCCCTCCTCCTCCTCCCCCTCCCCCTCCCCCTCCGCGAGCAGCTTCCTGCGGCTGAGCGAGATGTCGGAGATGTCGAAATCCTTGAGCGCCGAGCTGATCTGGTCGACCATGACGTTCACATTGCTGGTCATCTCCATGGAGCTGTTGAGGGCCTTCCGCATGATCACCGCTGCGGGGGAGCTGGCGCTCTCGAACCCGTCTAGGCAGGTGTCCTGATAAGTGTAGGCGGCGGCGAGCCAGGACTGGAGGTCGTCGACCGCATCGTCGACCTTGGACATATTGGTCCTGGTGAGCTTATCGAGAGAGGCGCGGAGGTCGTCGACGGCGTATTCCAAGAGCTCGCGGCACGTGTCGACCGCGTCCGCTGTTTTCGGGTCCTTGGCCGCGTCCTTGATCACGGACGACTGGTTGAAGGCGGCCCAGATGTGGGAGACGGTGACGTTGAAGCCGAGCTCGATCAGCTCCTTGGGGTCGGTGGTGTTGCCCGCGACGCCGTTGAGGGCGGACTCGCAGGTCTGCCGGTAGTCGGTGCGCATGCAGAGGGACTGGACGGACTTGGAGGAGGTCGAGAGGCTGTCGGTGGCGGTGGCGGTGGTGGTGGCGGCCGAGGGGCCGGAGGCGGCACGGTTGGTGCTTACGGTGACCGCGACGACGGCTACCACGGCAACGAGGAGGACCACGGAGCTGCCGATGATGGCGATATTGTTTGCCATATTGGCAAATTTATTCTTGGAAAAAAAAATGAAAATTTCCCCACCAATCAAAACTCGGTAATTTCCCAACCAAGCAAAGGGTTGTTGCAAGGAAGGGGGAGTTTATTAAGCAAAGTGTTAATTATTCTCAGAGGAGATTGTGTTTTGAGAACGGGATGGTTGGAGCTTTTATAGAAGCGAGGAAACGACAAAATAAGAGGCAGTTGGTATGTACACGGAGCAGAGCGAAAAATGGCGCGAGGAGGAAGGGGCACCACATGGCGACAAAATAAAAGGTGGTTTGAATCGGTGTACAGATATTTAGCAAGACGCCGTTAGAGGTAGGATAGGTTATTACGCGCGAGAAATGTTAGCACGGAATGGCATTTTTCTTCTTCTTCAAAGTATAGGAATCGAATGTTGGCTGGAAAAAAAAAAAAAACCATTGCTTTAGTTTTATAGTTTCATATAATATTAAAATTTTAGGTTTAGATCTTAATATTATTCAAAATAGTCTCGCTTCGTCTTAACAATTGACTTGGTTCATTGTTCAAAATAGAGATCTAAATGTAAAATTTGAATATTATACAAAATTTTAAATTAAAAAAAATTATGTAAGGGTTGCGTAATTTTGATTATTTAGTTTTACATAGTGAAACTGTACAAAATTTAGTTTTATAATAACGAATCGAAAATGAGACTTGTAACATTATTGTTTGTTTTCACTATGATCTCAACAATCACTTGATTATTTGAATGACACTTGTGATACTATTATCTTCTTTTCTCCATCTAAGCGACCACTATTGGGTTATTTGTTTCTATCTCCACTAGAAGCTTCAGTAGAAGAAATTTAGTTTCAAAGTTTTGAACCTGTTCTCTTTTTTACTAAAGGATTGAAAAAAAAAAAGAAGAAGAAGTTAAAAGTCTCTCTAAATTGAATCTTGGTTTTGTCCATGTGAGATATTCTCTCATGAATGCTACACATTTTGCTAAGAGTAATGTTATTTATCTCTCCAAAATGTCCCTTCAAACCATTACTTCTTATATTGTAGTTGACGTGACATGTTAAATAGTATTATGTGACATCTAACATAGCATACATGACAAAATTTTACCAAAAAAACTAATTACCTTAATTTTTAATGTTAATTTTTATGTTAATATTAATATTAATTTTAATTTATAAATTTTGTCATATTAATTGTTACATTAACCAACACGTTAGCTGTCACATAAGGAGGATCCGTTTAGAGTGACAGTTGGTAGGGATGAATAACATTATCCTTTTGCCAATCCTCCAACACTTGGTTTTGCTTATACTCGTTTTTTTTTTAAGAAGAAGAAGAAGAAGAAGAAGAAGAGAGGAAGAAAAACGAAGAAGTAAAAGATGCTTATGAAAGTAGTATTTTCAAAAGCAAATTATGAAAATAGTCTACCCTGCTTTCAAATCATACATGTTGCCAAATCATTTATTTCTTTGAAGACGGCCCAAATATGCTGCACAAGATGTAGCCCAAGGCTTCCTTAACAAGTGATCCATCACTTTTCTTCTTTTTTGCTTTCAAATTCCTAAGAAGACACAGACGGTTGAAAGTATGGGCCAGTGTTGTCACAACCAGACCGGACCGGCAGTTGAATATGGTCGGACCAGATCGGACCAAAATATCGGTATAGTCTGACTTGAACTGATTTTTTTTTAAAGAATCAACAGTTTTTTCTGAACCGAATTTTAAGCGATGAACCCGTCGAACCGGTTCACAATTGAACCGGTCGATTATTGTTTAAAAATAAAACTCAAAAAAAATTTATCACATGAGATTTGGATCATTTGGTACTTTGTTTGGTTTTGGGAGACCTTATAGTTGCAAAACCAAATCAAACTATACATACTCAGAACCAAGCCAAACTAAAAAACAAATGTGGATATCTTACATGATTTGTTCTCGTAATTTGAACTCCAGTTGAACCCGGTTGAACTCCGGTCCGAACTATACCAAAGATTTTCGGTTCAATCATCGATCTGGTTTTTAAAACATTGGTTTGGGTGCACGAACCTAGCTTTGGGGTAGCAAGAAACGACCTACCTGCTCAACATGTGCTCTCTAAGAAAATAGATCTGGAGGAGTCTGAAATCTGAACTTAAAGTTGGCTCTCTATAATACATATATAGGATGATTGATCAAGTTAAAATGCTTGATAAACTTGAATTATAAACAAGTTCAAGTCCAAATATTATGAGAGTACTTCTGTCCCAAACCAAAAGTGTAGCAAAATAAGCTTAATATTAAGTTAAACGTACATATTAACTTTTATATTAGTGTAAGATACATTTTTATGTACCTTAAACGAGTGTGCTAATGAGCTAAATACAAAGCTAAGACTAGGATTTCTTTAGCTGATGAATCTATTTTTAGACTCAGGATCATCGCGTTCTTGAGCTCAAGAGACTTTGGACTGTCACAAGTTTCTTTTCAGGCCGAGCTCAAATCAGAGCTCGGGAAAATAACTAATTTGGATCTTTAAGACCCATAGGAGGAACACATGTAGAGCCAACTTTGCCACATTCCCCCATGGCTGCTTTTCTTTACTGATTCCCAAACTTGTCCTAGTGACCACCAACCTTGGAACGGATCAGCTGTCCGAAATATTCTGTCCCGTATTCTGTTTCTTTCCTGTGACACGTGGGTTCCACCGATTTCAAAGAAAAAAAAGATGCACAAGCAAATAGAGAAGACAAAATATGTGACATAATATTTGGAACAACTGATATGCTCGGCCAGCAACCATAGTCTAATTATCATATGTTTTCCGTTTCAGTCACCATGGCTAGCTGCCCACGTCCGAAGAAGAATATTTAAAACAATAATACTGAGTTTACTACCAAATGCTTTCGACCTTCTTACAACTCTCTCCATCCTCTGCTATATGGGCCACCTCCGCTTCCATTTCTCTTCCAATAAACGACTTGCCACGATGCCACCTCTTCCTGCTTCTCCAATGAACGGCCGTCACGTTCCGTCACGTGGCACCCACGTAACGGTTATAAAAGAATTGTAGACATTTGGTTGTAGTCATAGCATAGCCGTATTTAAAACTGCCCAAATTTTTATGCATCTCACTCGTCATTTTAAGAGCATTCTGCAACCGGACAGCCGGTCAGAGACGCATTGTAAGTACTTTGTCAATTTCTTCAAGATGGGACGTCTCTTTCCCGGACTAAATAAATCGATACACCTACCTACCCATTCTCAGCATGCTAATCATTTGTGTGCATCTACCCCGCGCCCTTGAGGCACTGGCCTGCTGCTTATAAATCCCATCCACATCTAATTCACTTGCACTCAGCAACTCAAAAGACCGACTAGCGTTCGATCACTAA
Organism: Iris macrosiphon; assembly: GCA_036927795.1. Taxonomy (NCBI): domain Eukaryota; kingdom Viridiplantae; phylum Streptophyta; class Magnoliopsida; order Asparagales; family Iridaceae; genus Iris; species Iris macrosiphon. The sequence goes on along the minus strand of JAYESA010000010.1, from coordinate 13,237,634 downwards.
TTGTACACACGTACATTAGGAAGCTAGAAAAACATGAGCTGGAGCCACGAAATCGAGTCGCCGGTCGCCGCCTCTCGGCTGTTCAAGGCCGGGTATCTCGACTGGCACAACCTCGGCCCGAAGGTCCTCCCGGATATCCTGCTCAGCGCCATTCCTATTTCCGGAGATGGCGGCGTGGGGAGCATTAGACAGCTCAATTTTGCGCCACGTGCGTCTTGGCTCATATCCTAACAACTTAAGCTTTCGTTAATATTTTTGTTATTATTGTTATTTTCTAAAAACTTAAAGTGGTCATCGTGTACGTACAGCAAATCCGTACGTGTACGTGAAGGAGAAGCTCGACTTCGTCGACCACGAGAAGTTGGAGGCCACCCAGAGCCTCGTTGAAGGAGGCTACCTGGGTAAGAAGCTCGAGGCCGTGTCCATCAATTTCAAGTTCCTGCCGTCGGGCGCCGACGGACTCGGGTGCGTGGTGAGGATCGCCGCGACTGCGAAGGTCATCCCCGGGGTCGAGGTCGGGGAGGAAACGTTCGTGAAGGCGAGAGCCGGGCTGACGGCGAGGTTCAAGGCCGCAGAGGCCTACTTGCTGGCCAATCCTGCTGCCTACGTGGAGCAATGAAACAGTGATTCCTATGGTGTTCTGAATTTGATGAATAAAAACATTGTGAATGTGCTGGTGGTTGAGCAATTTGTGCTGATCAATCTTTTTCTTTTAATAAGTAGCTTGTCATGTGCAAACTTTGGAATTATCTATACTAGAAAAAGTACAGCTTTATGGTAAAAAAAATTCTATCCAAATATATTTTTATATATGTTTACCAATTAATATTACTAGTATATATGTATGTATTTTGTAAGTATTTTATAGATTAAAGACTTTGAGACTTTGTTACTAGTTTCTGAGTGTACTACAACAAAAAGAACTGATGACGATATATGTAATGTGATCCCATAGCTCACAGGAATGAAGAGAATTTAAAGAGGATGAAGAATGAAATCAGTACTCATTGTTGTGCAAATCTAGCCGTTGGAGGCAATTTAATTAGAATACAATTTTGTAACATTCCAAACATTGAATAGGGAGAAAACGGTAAGGAAATTGATTTTGTTTCCTTTAATACAACAGCAGTTGTATACAACCACCTCCCTCAAATTTTTATTTTTTATTTTTTTTTTTTTTTTTAAAGTTTCGATTCAGTGAAAAATAAGAGTATAATTTTTTTTGGCAAATAAATACTATGCATAGATGAGATAAACTACATCCTTGAATCTCACTTAGTGACTATTGTCTTTGTCTAAAGAAGTGTTTGATGGACTATGCCTTGAATCAGACTTCTTGAACCAGATTTATAAAATAGCACAAATAGCATGCTAGATGCTCTTGGTTCTATTGGGTGGTGCCTTTGATTGGTCATGCACACTTTTTCATATTCATGATAGTTGTCTGGGATCGCCCTATCCTATAGTCGTAGCCTTCACGACCTCTCACATAGGTTAGTCTTCAAGGGTTGGTGATAGGTGTCAACCCAGCATATCATGCTTGGACCTATTAAGAGTTAAACTCATCATAACCATATCAAACTGGAATACTGTCACCATAGGGATGGAGTATCATTGTACAACTTCGTACAGCCGTTTGGGCATTAGAATTTTGAGAATTTTAATCTCAGGGTCAGTGTTCCATATTAGTCACCGAAATGTAGATTGTTTCTACCCATTGAATATTCTTCTTGGGATCTACAGTCAGACTCGGTTGGGTTGTCACTACTGGAGACTTACTTATGGGCTTAACCCTATCCTCTCGATGATTCTATGATTAATGTCATAGATAGACCATTCGTCAAGTGGTCTGCATAGTTCTTTTTTGACTTTATATAGTTAAGAATAACATATTTTTCTAATAGGTTCTTTATTGACTTGAAGCACAGTTGCATATGCCTGTTTATTTAAGCATTCACAGAATCATGCTTTAGTAGTTCTATAACAGATTTATTATCACAATTTTATATTAATTGTAGAAACATGACCAAGTCAAAAAATTATATGCTCATAATTTGTAATGGTGCAGCCTACGGTGATGATGCATAAATAAATACAACAAAGATAGACATTCGTCAAGAAATCATATGCTCATAATTTGTAATGGTGCAGCCTACGGTGATGATGCATATAGATCTTAGTGGGGAGCTCCTTTTATCAGCAACAGAGCCTACCACTATGAGGAGTTTCGATTCCAACATCGAGCCATAGATGATTATAGTCTCTGTGGCTATTATGATTATATAGAAGGGTTGGTACATTATTTTTATATGAAAATGTCTATCTTTGTTGTACTTATTTATGCCCTCTATTGAATTCTATTTAATATTTTAGCTTCCAAATTTAAATACCGCATACAAAAATTATCCAGTGGGCGACCCGTTGCGCACAGCGTTTGGCAATTTTTTTGCTGCTATGCAACGAGGACCGACTCCTCCGAACCTTCCCTTACTTATTCCATGAGATTATCCTCAGGGTCTTGTTGCACAACGACAAGCACGCCCCCTAGAAAGTATACGGTATCAGGATGATAGTCTGCCATTGCAAGATGATGATGTCCCTCAGTGGGCCGGTGAGGGCACTTCTCATTGGCCTGACTGGGGCACTTCTCAGGCAACTGCTGGTGCGAGAACTACTCAGTGGGCTGGTGCAGGCACTACTCAGTGGGCTGGTGAGGGCATTTCTTATTGGCCTGACTAGGGCACTTCTCATGCGACGGCCGACGCGGGCACTACTCAGTGGGCTGGTGAGGGCATTTCTCATTGGCCTGACTGGAGCACTTCTCAGGCGACGGCCGATGCGGGCGCTACTCAGTGGGCCCCCGAGGGAGATTATCAGTGGGATAGCCTATTCGCCCTCGGAGTTACCAACTATACACATATCTTGACAACTCCATCATCACCGATGCCATCTCAAGTGGAGAACAGTCAAGGAGGTGGTGATGATGCGGCCCGGAGAATACACGAGAAAAGAGGGACCGACTCAATCTAAGAGAGATTGATCGTCCGAACTATCGAGAATTAGCTAAGAGAGGCCGATGAAATTGTTATATCAGTATCAACTTTATTTTAATGTAACTTTCTTCTATTTCAATGAAATTACATATTGTTCTCATAAAATAAAACTATTTAAAAATCTACGACAAGGTCTTCATTCTCTTGGTTGGTTTGTACATCTCCTTCTATTGTGTCCTAAACCATTGCAGTTACTACATCAAAGATCTCTTGAAGATTGGTCATTCGCTTTGATCTGGTTCTTCTTTGGTCTTCCCACCTTAAGTCGTACATCTGGTACTCCAATGTGACTTCTAACCAATGTATTTTGGAGATTGTAAGGGACTAAAATTGGCTCCAGGTGCGGGTCCTATACGATTCTTAATGCTTCCTTAGAGAAAATACATGGATAAAAACTTTCGATGCTAATATTTTTAGACTTACACGCATAGCATGTATGTACACATGGAAGCAAAGTATGATACCACTTTAAACATGAACAAGATTTTTCATCTAAGTCTACAACATATGTTTTATTTGTTTTACAATCTAATATTTCAAACAACTATCTAACTATATTCAACGTTTGCAGACGGTGATTTTCTTTTATGAAAAGAGTCATAGTTTGTAATATCTTCGGACAATTACCAGTTTGAAGATTTTTAGGTTTTTGCATGTTCTTGTCCTGAAGTGTTATAATTTTGGCTCAAATTCCATCAAGTAGTGTCGTTATTGGTTTATCACATAATTTGTTTACCCAGTTATTGAAGCATTCAGCAAGATTCGACGTGTGAATATCTAATCTGGGACAAGGAGACTAAGCTGTTATCCAGTGTAAAAAAATACGAGTTTCATCATTTACTCCAACGAGCCAGTTGTAAACATTTATGTTTTCAGCTTTAATTTTTTCCAAACAATAGTTCGCATCTGTTTCATTATAGCATATAGCAAGATAATCTAAACTATGTTGAAAATGTGAAAATCTGAAGACTTTTTTCAAATTTTGTTTAAAGTTTTGAATACAAAAAAATGAGGTGATTCTGGAAAGATATCATGCATAGCCCTTATAAATACTTTTTGTTTATCTGATATAAAAGAAATTGTATTCTCAAACCATTTAAAAACCAAGTCCAAGAATCAGTATTTTTACTCTCAGCAACAGTATAAGCAATTGGATATAATTGATAATATGGATCATGAGCACAAGCAATAAATAAAATACCTTGATATTTAGAGGAAACAAAGGTAGCATCAGTACTAATCACAGGTAAACATCCCCTGAAAAATCCATCAATGCATGCCTTAAAACAAATAAAAATTCTTTTAAATTTATTGTCTTCTGTAGTCTGTATAAAATATTGGCTACCTGGATTTGTCTCAATAATTCTAAAACCATACTCCTCAAGACTACTATATGCATCAATATAACTACCATTTATTTCGGATAGAGCAAGTTCCCTCACTTTCCAAGCTCTACAATATTTAATATATATTTCGTGTTCTCTATATATATCATTTACAACATGCGATGACTATACGATTGATTATCTCAAATTTTATGAATAATCTTATTTTTAACCCATACAGTAGTAGCTAATGGATGAGAACCTGTTGTAAGTTTCCCTAAACAAAAATGTACGTTTTCTAGCGCAGTAATACAAAACCTTCACATTTACCACTTGCTTTAGCGCATACTCTCCATTTACAACTTGAGTCGTTACATTTATATACAATCCCACTAGCATTGTTTAAAGTAGCATGACAAGTAAAATTATGTGCAATTTCTATATCATTAATAAAATATCTAAATTCAGAACGATTATCAAATTTTCTTCCAATGATTAATCCAGAAATGCTAACACTATCAACATTGCCATCAAATTCATTATCTAAATTTTCAATTAAATCATCATTGTTTTCATCGTCGTTATTACCATCATCTACTATATGTTCTTGTTCAGTAAATGAAATAACTTGATGAGAAGAACTAGGAGCAGTATTAACTTGATTAGAAGCACGTATACTACTTACAATATTATTTCTAGGTGGTGGTGAAGTTACATAAATATTAATGTACGTTGCTTGTACATTAACTTCTAGAATAAATTTTCATGTTTGTTCACTAATTAACTTTATACAATTAGTTAAATAAACACGAACCAATATTAATTGATAATCAATAGAACATTGCTCAACAATTTGATTACGTCAACTATCAAACAAAATATTTTGATCAATTAAAATTTTTTTAGTAACATCCTTCATAAACTAACCCATCTAGCACACCTCCAACCGAACATAATATTCTTAGACTTTGGTCCATGACAAGAAAATGAGCTTCTAAATACAGTGAGTGAGCTGAAGTAGCTTCTATTGAGTGAGAAATGAATAGAAGAATTTTATTTTTGAAAGTATACGTGGGTTGAGTGAGAAATGAATAGTGGGTTGAGTGAGAAATGAATAGCAGAAGAATGAAAGCAATTTATAGATATGAGAAAAAAAGAGCCGTTGTAAAAATATGAACGTCACAATATGATCATACCCAGAAAATAAACCAACAAAAAATAACACAAAAAGGTAACACAAAAAAACTAACACAAATCAAACCAACAAAAAAAAACCAAACCAAATCAAACCATAAACATAAAACCCAAAAAAAAAAAAAAAATTTTTTTGCCAACTCAGTTGGCAAAAATTTGGGCAACCACTCGGTTTTCGTCAGATTTTCGCCAACTGGATTGGCGAAAATCGAGCACTCCTAATTTTCGCCAACTCGATTGGCAATATGTATCGAAATTTCAATTTTTTTTAAAGTTCCATCGTTATACTTAATTAATATAAAATTATTATCCGTACAATAAATTTTCTGTTAAAAATATTAAATAAAGATAATAGGGATATCTATGTAAATATGAAAGATGTTTTTTGGTATTCCTAATTACGACGGTTTTTAATTATTTTCTCATGCATACTAATAGAACCATGCATGAGAGTACTTCCTGATAATTAATACTAGTTGTGTGTTAATTGAGGACATGTTGTGAATTAAATGGAGGCTGTTAATCTTCCTATTAATAATATAAATAAACATCTATAGAAATAATTAATCATGTTCTGGATTTTTTTATGTATTAGTATTGTAGATGAACCATGTGTTGATGATATGATTAGATTATCCATTGAGATAATTATTCCTTGACGAAGTGATCAAGTGAACATATAATTCATGAACTCATACTATATATATCCTAATTGTATGATCAAAATAAGTATATGAAATACGTGTAATATAAGTGCATATATACTAGTCGATAATAATCCTAAAATATGTTATTTTAGAGTAAAACACTCAACATGATACAATTCTTTTTAGTTCATAGAATTGTTGTTGTTCCGTATCGCTCTCACTTGTGCACTTGGATCTAGGGGTGAGCAATTCTCGGGTTTTAACCGAAAACCGAATCGAATCGGACCGAAATTGAAATTCGGTTCGGTTTTTAATCAACCGGTTCGGATTTCGGTTTTAACATTTGATTAATTTCGGTTATCGGTTCGGTTTTCGGTTTTGGATTCCAAAATCCGAACCGAACCGAAAACCGAATCACTACATTATAAAAGAAAAAAATCGGTTTTTATGAATTTGGTATACACTCACCACTTGGTATAAAATTAGTTTATTGTTATTTTTGGTACACAATTTTGGTTTTTCTCAGTTAGGTTTGGTTTTTTTTCGGTTTTTATGAATTTGGAATACACTCACCACTTGGACCGAGAACCGAACCGACCGAGAACCGAACCGATTTAATTCGGTTCGGTTTTTTCGGTCTTTACAAATTCGGTTCGGTTTTCGGTTTTGCAAAAAGTGGTTTTTGATTTTTTCGGTTTTTGAATATTCGGTTTGATTTGAACCGAACCTAACCGAACCGAACCGAACCGAACCGTTGCTCACCCCTACTTGGATCACAACAGACACAACACGACACAGCACCGCAGGTCAAAACACAGGTGTATATTGTCCTCTTTTATTTTGGCATGTATTATCCATTGTTATCCTTGAAGTTCAGACCCTTAACATTTCAGCCATTTTTCTGCCAAATGTACAATATATAGGGTTTATTTTTGGATTTTTCCTCTTTCATCCGGCGAAAAAGTTTAGAGAAGCTCTGTCGGAGTTGTTTTATTATATATTTATCATGGCTTTTTCCTCTCCCATCCGTTGAAAGGGTTAGAGAAGCTCAGTCCGAGTTATTTTAAACACTCCTAAAATCTTATTTTGCATTCTTTTTCTAATTTTATTCATTTAAATTTTAAATTTATTCATGCATTAAATTTAAAATTAATTTATGACACTTCTAAAATTTCATCATGCACTCCTAAAATCACATCGTGTACATCTTTTAAAATTAATATAATATTTAACACAGGAGCAGATTTGCATTTTGAATAAATAAAATTATGAGAAAAGTAAAAGATGGGATTTTAGGAGTGCTAACAGCACCCTTATTTTATTATCATGTCTTTTCCCTCTTTCATTAGTCTAAAAGTATAGAGAAGCTCTATCATGTTTAATTTATGAGTTCATTTTTGTTTACCCGTCTAAATTATGGTGTTTGTTCATCCTCCACTAAAAATTTGACATATGTCAATTCAGTCAACATAATACCACTTTGAAAGTGGTTTTGTTCACCCATCAAAATGGTTTTTATCTTTAATTTGATTCGTGTCAAATTTTTGGTAAAAGGTGAACAAACATCATAATTTTGATATGTGAACAAATATGAACTCTTTAATTTATAGCTCTATATGATTCGTGACATTATCATCATCATCATCATCCAAATGGTAATCACTCGTTACTTCGTGTTTTTCCAAGCAAGCAATGTTCAAAGTCTCTAGTGTAACAGTCTAGAACAGGGTGAAGGCCGGAAGAGGAACAAAAGTTTGGCATCTCTGCTAGGTTAGAGCTTGCTCCGGCTCATCCCAAATTTGAAAAAAAAAAATTAACAATTGCTAAATGTATTACATAGTTTGTTAGGGGTTATCAAAATTTTCCAGCTCCAATTCATTGAAAAACTGTCAAAATTTTGATAGTTCTAACTATATTCAGACTATGTTCAGGACTGTCAAAAATTTGACAAGTTTTAATATGCACATAACTATCAATTCATATTCTTTTTTTACTGTCAAAATTATGAGGTTTCCTAATAAACTGTGTTGTGCCTTTAACAAATGACATTATTTGTGTGCTTTAGCCGTTTGAATGAAAAATATGTTAGGAACGAAACGTGAAAACCGTTTCCTCAAACTAATTGACTGCAAGAGAACCAAAATAAATCACACAAAAATTAGCTTGCCAAATTCAAAGACAATTAAAACACGACGCAAACACAAACACAAACGATTTTGATGAGAAATTTTTTACGAAAAAAATTACGGGACGATCGAAATCCAACTCTGATAAAAAATTTCACTAATAAATTAGAAAAATACACCATCTATAGGCTTTTCTATCGATTTAGCAGAATTACTGCAACAACTCAAAGTAATAAAAAATGATTACAAGACGTTACCGAAAAACGAAAACGACAAGAACAATCATCCAAAACTATCTCCCTCCAAAATAGCCACAAATCCTTTTTTTTTTTTCCGAAAGTTGCAAACTTGAGATCTTAACAATAAACTATGTTGTGCCTTAGTCATTTCAATGAGAAACCAAGTTCCATGTCCCTTGCCACATAATAAAAAAAACTTACCAAATAGAAAAGACCAAATTTGTGTTATATGTTTTGGTTTAGTTTGTTTGTAATTATGTTATGTATTTGGTGCCGAATGGTTTGTGTTCCACATAATCATTTTGTTGACCTTGTCATCCATTTTTAGCTTCAAATTGGACGTTAGTTCAAAAACATTTAGAAACGTCCCAAAACATTTTGAAAATGGACGCAGACGTAAATATTCATCCCAAAACAAAATTTCAAATTAAACCTCAATGTATAATGTGTTTATATCGACACATGCATCTCCATAATTGATAGTTCCGAAGTCAAGTCAAAGTAGAGGAGGTCCACAAACTAAAAATTCACACAAGAGTTCGTCTCTACAAAAGTTGGTGCATGAGCACTGGCTGCATGGGGACTGGCCGCATGGCACCAGGTCGCTTGGGCACCTGGCCTCATGGGCACCCGGCCTCATAGCCTCATGCGCACCTGGACGCATGCGTTCATGACGCAAAGAGGTCTAGCATTCGCCCGAGCTAGCAACCGTACATGCAACTCGCGCATAAAAGGAGCGGATGAGCGCCATGCGACGATGCTGACGTGCTAAATACAAAGTACGCCAACAAAGTGCCACTTTGCGGCCTTGAGCTCGAGTCCGAATCCGAGTACGAGTCGCTAAGTCCCTTCGGGGCTTAGCTCCTAATTTCCCCCCCCCCCAAAGGTAGTGACAAAATTTAAAATTGTCATAAAGGGGTTCACACTTAATCCCTCTAGGAAGATCAACCTACATGGACCACCACCTCATGTGCATATACCAATACTAAGCGTAGCTATATATTGAGATAGGAAAAGGGTATAAAATTTGTAGAAAGGCAATGGCTAGTGAGGTGCTCCAATTATCGAAGCAACGGTAAGGAGCACTAAGTGATATAAATATTAAAAAATTATCTAAAACACAATGTTCTATTTCTAATTGGATTCAAACTAGCCCTAGTCTCTCTATCTAAGCCAAGTAGGCCTAATTTTGGTCGAGGGGGTTTACACCGTCGAAGGACGATATCTATACAACGATAATTAAATTCATGAATATATAGATATAATCATTTGGAAAATGTTAACTAATTAACTTATTTGATTGTACCGTCCCTCCAAATATCCATCATCGTCTCGTCCGGAGGCGCACATGGAGGATCGCTCTGATCATGTACAGACAGAGTCGGCTCGACCTCCTCTATCTACTCATCTGTCTCCATGGTGCCGTTAGTAGAAGGAAGGCTGGGCGAGGAAGTAGTCTCAGGCTTAGAACTGCTCATCCCAGGAGTACTGTCATGTACAGTCGACGGAGTCGGAGATGTGACTGGTCGATATACTAGAGTACTCTATGACGAGGATCCCGAACCAGTAGCCGGTACCGGAGGAGCACTCCATCTAGAGAATCTACCTCTGAATGATCCGTGTCGTCCTGCCATACCTGATAATAACATATAATGATTAAACCAATACAAAGACTTATAACAATTCATAAAAGTAGATAGACCTGGAATAACCCTCCGTTGAATTTCTTGGGTACAAAATATCATAAAAGTGTATGAAATATCACAGTCGCACAATAAGTACAATATAAAAATATCACAGTCATACACTAAGCACAATATAAAAGTATCATAGTCACACAATAAGTACAATAAAAGTATCATTGTCATACCATAAGTCTAATCCAATTTCTCAATATCTCAAGGAAATCCAATACGCTGGGACAGAACCCAATCCCTCAGATACTCCGCATAAGCCGCGTCTAAGTGATCAATCTCAGCTATAGGTGCTGGGTGACTAGAACTTCCCTCTGAGCTGGTGTCGGCCCAAAAGTAGGAGGTACTACTTCCTTCTTAACAGTAGGAGATGCCATTTTCTCCTTAACAGTCGCTTCCAATTTAACAGTAGGAGGTACCACTTCATCCTTAAAGTTCACTTCCTCCTTAATAGTAGGAGGTACCATTTTCTCCTTAACAGTAGGAAGTGCCTCTCTCAAGCGACGTGCACGTGCTCGGATCATGGGTGACATTTGGTATGATAGGAAATAAAGAATATAATTGATAACATATATAAATATATGTATCCATACAGTAAACATAGATGTTATATTCCACATTAAAAATACAGTACGTGGCTAGAGTTTTAATTAAATTTTATTTTATTTTCAATACTCTTATAAAAATTCATCTTCTTCGTTTTTCTCGTCCTCCTCTTCCTCTTCCTCCTCATCTTCACTTTCATCTACTTCGTCTTTCTCTTCGGATAATTTTACCTCTTCCACACGATTAGACGTATAATGAGAAACTTTCGTTGAGTCAACATGCCTTGACAACTACCCTTATCATGATATCCTATTATCTACCTTCACCTATGGGTAGACTAAAATATAAAAAATATTAGCGATGTCATAATGCGACGTCGCTAAACATCGATGATATTATAATATTTAGCAACGTGTTTGTCACGCCCCAGTCCCAAAATGACGAGGGACTGGAGATGCGTGGCAATGGCCAGCAGCACGCACCGATGGACCACCCAATTTAATGGATCCATCAGGGCATGCTTAAGCTGTAGTCTAGCAATACTAAGTACAAGTCTCAGGTATTTCTAATCTCATCCACAGAATATCACAGATTAATGCCGGAAATAAATGCATTGGAAATAAATAAGCAATATTAAATAAGGTTGTCTCGGGAAACAAATCCGAGAATTATTCTGTTACATTTAAGGAGAAAAGACAGAAAATAAAATGCTGGAAATGGAAATACTGTGTAGACGAAGCCGGTGCTCAATAGAAGTCTTCGGCCACTACTTCGTCCTCTGTTCCTTGTTCTGCTCCGAGGAGTGCTCCGGTACCGTACACCTCGGGGTAGTTCTCTTCAGCTGTACCTGGGAACATCATCCAGATCCAGGTCCTCAGGGGACATAGCAAGGTACAAAATAACTCAAGCCAAATGAATATCAGTGCAGCAATAAAATAAACAGCAGGGTAAACTAAGTAACCAACTATGTGACATGTAATATGAGAGCAGCACTAGAACTCAGGCTGAAGCCACTACAAGCTCTGTGTCGGGGAGCCAGTAGCGGCAATAACTATGAATTACACTATGATATATACTATGTTTTATATATAATATCAGCCTGTAGTCTGTGTGTCTCTCCCCACCCAATGTAATCCCACGTCTCATGTCCATGATGTCTCATGTCCATGTCACGCACGATTATAACTAATGCAGCAAGTCTGATAGCTATGAATCAAATGTCTAAGAATGCAAAGTCTATGTCATAAAACATGCATCCTATACAGAATTACCTTGAATGTTTCAGGAAGACTCTGTCTCATGAAATAGTGTCAAGTGTCCTGGGTTCTGGTGTACTTGATAGGACAAGTACGAGAATTATCGGGTCTCGATATCCATGTCTATGTGACGTTACACAACCCCGCGTACGGAGTTGGCATCCGACTATGATCGGACACTAAGCACGTCACCCGTTTCCTAGGTTAAGCAATTAAACAAGTTTATATTTAATTCCACAAGACATCAAATAAAATACTATGTCAAGAATTACTGAGATTTGGCAAGCTTTACTTGTCCACTATTGCATGATTAAGTCCAGAAAATAATTAGCAGGCTACAAGTTTTGGCAAGGTACACTTGCCTGTGGTTCCGGCTCGGTTTGCAGTTCTGACTTCGGCGGGAATTGCAGGCGGTACTCCGGTTACTGAAACAAACATCACCATCAGATCCAGAAAATATCAATCAGCTAGAAACGTCTGTCCTTGGGTCCAATTTGGAGACAAGGGCAAAAAACGGAAATTTCGGGCCAAAACGGGGTCCACTGGTAGGCCCGCTTTGCACCGAAAAATACGTCCGGGTCAAAGGTCTCCAAATTCTTCAAACTTAGTGTCAACAGGTCAGGAACGATGATACGAACCCAACGGAACTTTCAGAATTGAATTCCGATGAGCCGATCACAAAATCGCCCGTCGAGCGGATCCTTGTGGGGCCCACGACACGCGATTTCGTCAACGTTCTCAGAACCGCACCAAACTTGACCCACAGGATCAGCGTATCGCTACGAATCCGATGGCATAATATTTGTCTCGATCCGATATGTGTACACAAAGTTAGGATAAATTGCAGAAAAGGCGAATACGGGACGATGTCCGCGGATACGCGTTGATTCCGGTGTGCACGCACACCCGAATCAGCTTCTGCGAAATCCCGCATGTCCGTATCGACGACGCGCACGTATCTGTGAAGACCGCGCGCGACCAAGTCGTACCGTTTGGCGGGGCGTACTCAGTTCCGGGGTGAAACAGGGTCTGGTTTTTCCTATTTTTGGATCACGGTGTGCGATCACCACAGGACCCGATGCCCCGAGCGGTTTATCCGGACACCGAGAGGATCATACAGGCTTCGCAACGCAATTTGCGGAATCAAAAATGGAGCTACGAGCAAAAAGTTATGCGTACCTGAACCCCGCTAAAAAATCGGGGTTTCGCCGTGTCTGACTCGACACGGACACTGTGTCCTGTGTCCGTGTCCGACACAGGAAACAGAAATTAGGGTTAGGGTTAGGGCTCAGGCGGCCACGCGGCGGAGGGCGATGGCTGGACTGCGGCGGAGGGGCCGGGGGCAGTGCGGCGGCGCGCTGGGGACTCGTCGGCGGCGGAGACGAGCGGCCGGAGGCGGCGCGGGCGGAGGAAAAAGGAGGAGGAGGAGGAGGCGCTGGAGTCGGGGAGGGGAGGCGCTGGAGGCGACGGCGACGGCGGGCAGCGACGCTGCAGGCGGTGGCTACCGGCGGGGGCGGTGGCGGAGAGGAGCCGGTGGTGGAGGGGTTCGACGGTGGGGGATCGAAGGCGGAGGAGAACAGGGTTTATATAGGGCTGGGGAGGGCCGATCAAGGCGGAGGGGAGGCCGGGTGAGGCGGTGACGTGGGTGGCGTCGTGGGCGAGGTGGCCGAAGGACGCGGCGGGCGGCCTGGGCGGAGCGGCGCCGGACTCGGGCTCAGGGAGAGGGTCGTGCGGGTAGGGAAGTCCGGTCGGGTCGGGTTCGGGCGGGCGGATCCGACCCGACCCGCTAGGCAGGGCCGGGCCGGCCCAATGGGCCGCGGGCCGGTTCGTGGGCCGGTTTAATTTTAAAAATAATAATAATAATAATAATAATAATACTAATACTAATAATATCCAGTAATTATTTAATAAATAATTAAATAATTAAATAAATAAATTTAGGTGTTTTAAAATGGGCCCGATAAATTCCAGAAAAATTGTCCTAAGTCCAGTTTTTCATTTTACAACCAAAAATATTATTTCCATAATATTTTAATATTATTTATTATTATTTAAAAAATCATTTAAATATTAAAACCTTGTTTTTAATTTTCAGAAAAATTCCAAAAAATTCCAGAAAATTGTGAAAAATCCAGTTTTGAAAATTTTGAAAAATCAGGGGGTTTACAATCTACCCCCTTAAGAGGATTGCGTCCTCGCAATCAAAGAATAACCAGTCAGCAGAGATGACACGGTCGCAGGTATCGTTCGCAGAACACATCACAAGATACTTAGGGAATTACCGTTTCCCTAAAATGAAAGTTATTCACTTTCCAGAAAAACTAGTTAAAGCAAGAAAATTACAACTTTTATGAAAACCAGGTTGTTATTAACAAGTTACAAATTACTAGGTTGGGGCTGAGGTCACGAACCAACGGGCACGAACTACAACCAGACTAGAAACGGAAAAACTACTAATCACTTACTCGCATCGGCTTCCTGCACAGTCATCGCGTAAGCTTGTCCTCGTCCTTGAGGTAGATTCCTCTGCTGCTGTTGGGCTTGCTGGAAGAGTGTCGCCTGAGGTGCTAGAGGTGGCCTCGGTGCTGGTGAAGCTGGTTGGTTTGCCCTTGGTGCTCCATCTCGATGCTGGGGACAGTCCTTGGCTATGTGCTGATTGGTGCCGCAAATCAGGCACAATCCCAACTTGCGTCTGCAGTCCTTCTCGACATGACCTAGCTTGCCGCAGTAGTGACAGGTAGGAAGAGTCTGCGAAGCTATCCTGGGTGGCTGGAGTGTGTGAGATCTCTTTGCAGATTCTCCGGGTGATGTTTGGTCTGGTGCTGAGGTGATTGGCCTCTTGTGGCGAGACTCCCTCCTGGTGACGCGTTCCATGCGTCGGGCTGCAGCGAGAACGTCTGAGTAGGAGGTAGGTACGACGGATCTGATGAGTCTCTGTAGCTCAAAGTTCAGGCCGTCAAAGAACTTCTCGGCCTTCTCTTCCTCTGTCGGGATCAGGGTTGGGGCGAAGCGGCTCAGATGAATGAATTCTGCATTGTACTCTTCCACCATCATGGAGTCCTGAGTGAGGCGATTAAATTTGTCCCGCAGTTCTCATCGGGCGATAGCCGGAATGTACATCTCTTGGAAGAGCCTGGAAAACTCTTCCCAAGTGACTCGGTCTGGTCCGAGTCGCGCCTCCTCAGACAACCACCAGTGGTGCGCGTTGTCTGTCAACTGCATTCTGACGGCAGTCATCCAGCGGTCCCGTGGAAGCTCAGCTGCTTCAAGTTGATGCCGTATGTTGGTGAGCCACTCATGAACTTCGGTGGGCTCCTCCTTTCCAGAAAAAGTGCGGGGCTTCAGTTGGCGGAAGTCAGTGATAGAGCCTGTAGATGGCCGTCGAGCTGGTAGGTTGGCCTGCTCCAGTACAGTTACGATGTTGTCCCTCCAAAAATTAGCTTCGCGACGCTGAGCCTCGTGTTGGACTTGCTGCTGAGCTTGCATCATGGCATAGATCATTTAAAATATTTGCTGCCCGTCGATTGGTTGTCCTGGTGGGAACACGGGCATTGGTGGGACGAACTGCGGCGGAGGCGGGATGTCATCGCGCCGGAATCGGGAGATAGGTTGACCTGCCGGCTGGCTCTGTTGAGTTGTGGGAATTCCTCCGACTGGTGTCACTTCGTCGTCGTAGGTAACACCTGCAGCTTGTGGTGTTCTGGCGGGAGTCTCGTTGCATTCTTGTGGGTCCATTTTCCTGTATCCAAAAATACCCAATAAGAGGCGTACAGGAATCAAGGCAAGATGCAAGTTCAAATTAGTTCGAATACGATACAGATATCAAAAACGATTCAAGCAAGTGGATGAGATTCTAAAAACTTATCCTATCTTATTGCAGGCCTGTTCGGTCCCTAAGTTGAAACCGAACAATTTAGTCGGAGACCTGCAAGGGCCACCATAAAAACCATGTCACGCCCCAGTCCCAAAATGACGAGGGACTGGAGATGCGTGGCAATGGCCAGCAGCACGCACCGATGGACCACCCAATTTAATGGATCCATCAGGGCATGCTTAAGCTGTAGTCTAGCAATACTAAGTACAAGTCTCAGGTTTTTCTAATCTCATCCACAGAATATCACAGATTAATGCCGGAAATAAATGCATTAGAAATAAATAAGCAATATTAAATAAGGTTATCTCGGGAAACAAATCCGAGAATTATTCTGTTACATTTAAGGAGAAAAGACAGGAAATAAAATGCTGGAAATGGAAATACTGTGTAGACGAAGCCGGTGCTCAATAGAAGTCTTCAGCCACTACTTCGTCCTCTGTTCCTTGTTCTGCTCCGAGGAGTGCTCCGGTACCGTACACCTCGGGGTAGTTCTCTTCAGCTGTACCTGGGGACATCATCCAGATCCAGGTCCTCAGGGGACGTAGCAATATGAGTGCAGCAATAAAATAAACAGCAGGGTAAACTAAGTAACCAACTATGTGACATGCAATATGAGAGCAGCACTAGAACTCAGGCTGAAGCCACTACAAGCTCTGTGTCGGGGAGCCAGTAGCGGCAATAACTATGAATTACACTATGATATATACTATGTTTTATATATAATATCAGCCTGTAGTCTGTGTGTCTCTCCCCACCCAATGTAATCCCACGTCTCATGTCCATGATGCCTCATGTCCATGTCACGCACGATTATAACTAATGCAGCAAGTCTGATAGCTATGAATCAAATGTCTAAGAATGCAAAGTCTATGTCATAAAATATGCATCCTATACAGAATCACCTTGAATGTTTCAGGAAGACTCTGTCTCATGAAATAGTGTCAAGTGTCCTGGGTTCTGGTGTACTTGATAGAACAAGTATGAGAATTATCGGGTCTCGATATCCATGTCTATGTGACGTTACACAACCCCGCGTACGGAGTTGGCACCCGACTATGATCGGACACTAAGCACGTCACCCGTTTCCTAGGTTAAGCAATTAAACAAGTTTATATTTAATTCCACAAGACATCAAATAAAATACTATGTCAAGAATTACTGAGATTTGGCAAGCTTTACTTGTCCACTATTGTATGATTAAGTCCAGAAAATAATTGGCAGGCTGCAAGTTTTGGCAAGGTACACTTGCCTATGGTTCCGGCTCGGTTTGCAGTTCTGACTTCGACGGGAATTGCAGGCGGTACTCTGGTTGCTGAAACAAACATCACCATTAGATCCAAAAAATATCAATCAGCTAGAAACGCCTGTCCTTGGATCCAATTTGGAGACAAGGGCAAAAACAGAAATTTCGGACCAAAACGGGGTCCACTAGTGGGGCCCGCTTTGCACCGAAAAATGCGTTCGGGTCAAAGGTCTCTAAATTCTTCAAACTTAGTGTCAACAGGTCAGGAACGATGATACGAACCCAACGAAACTTTCAAAATTGAATTTCGATGAGCCGATCACAAAATCGCCCGTCGAGCGGATCCTTGTGGGGCCCACGACACGCGATTTCGTCAACATTCTCAGAACCACACCAAACTTGACCTACAGGACCAGCGTATCGCTACGAGTCCGATGGCGTAAGTTTTGTCTCGATCCGATGTGTGTACACAAAGTTAGGGTAAATTACAGAAAAGGCGGATACGGAACGATGTCCGCGGATACGCGTTGATTCCGGTGTGCACGCACACCCGAATCAGCTTCTGCGAAATCCCGCACATCCGTATCGACGACGCGCACGTATCTGTGAAGACCGCGCGCGGCCAAGTCATCCCGTTTGGCTGGGCGTACTCAGTTCCGGGGTGAAACAGGGTCTGGTTTTTCCTATTTTTGGATCGCGGTGTGCGATCACCACAGGACGCGATGCCCCGAGCGGTTTATCCGGACACCGAGAGGGTCATACAGGCTTCGCAACACAATTTGCGGAATCGAAAACGGAGCTACGAGCAAAAAGTTACGCGTACCTGAACCCCGCTGAAAAATCGAGGTTTTGCCGTGTCCGACTCGACACGGACACTGTGTCCTGTGTCCGTGTCCGATACAGGAAACAGAAATTAGGGTTAGGGTTAGGGCTCAGGCGGCCACGCGGCGGAGGGCGACGGCTGGACTGCGGCGGAGGGGCCGGGGGCAGTGCGGCGGCGCGCTGGGGACTCGTCGGCGGCGGAGACGAGCGGCCGGAGGCGGCGCGGGCGGAGGAAAAAGGAGGAGGAGGAGGAGGCGCTGGAGTCGGAGAGGGGAGGCGCTGGAGGCGACGTCGACGGCGGGCAGCGGCGCTGCAGGCTGTGGCTACCGGCGGGGGCGGTGGCGGAGAGGAGCCGGTGGTGGAGGGGTTCGACGGTGGGGGATCGAAGGCGGAGGAGAACAGGGTTTATATAGGGCTGGGGAGGGCCGATCAAGGCGGAGGGGAGGCCGGGTGAGGCGGTGACGTGGGTGGCGTCGTGGACGAGGTGGCCGGAGGACG
Source organism: Iris macrosiphon (assembly GCA_036927795.1). Lineage (NCBI taxonomy): Eukaryota > Viridiplantae > Streptophyta > Magnoliopsida > Asparagales > Iridaceae > Iris > Iris macrosiphon. The sequence goes on along the minus strand of JAYESA010000010.1, from coordinate 13,219,117 downwards.
CGACGGGCGGCCCGGGCGGAGCGGTGCCGGACTCGGGCTCAGGGAGAGGGTCGTGCGGGTAGGGAAGTCGGGTCGGGTCGGGTTCGGGCGGGCGGATCCGACCCGACCCGCTAGGCAGGGCCGGATTGGGGCTGGGCCGGGCCGGCCCAATGGGCCGCGGGCCGGTTCGTGGGCCGGTTTAATTTTAAAATAATAATAATAATAATAATAATAATAATAATACTAATACTAATAATATCCAGTAATTATTTAATAAATAATTAAATAATTAAATAAATAAATTTAGGTGTTTTAATAATAAGTCCGGGGCCCGATAAATTCCAAAAAAATTGTCCTAAGTCCAGTTTTTCATTTTACAACCAAAAATATTATTTCTATAATATTTTAATATTATTTATTATTATTTAGAAAATTATTTAAATATTAAAACCCTGTTTTTAATTTTCAGAAAAATCCCAGAAAATTTCAAAAAATTGTGAAAAATCCAGTTTTGAAAATTTTTAAAAATTAGGGGGTTTACAGTGTTAACACATGTGTCAAGGTTAGGGTTGTATTCATGATACATGATTATTCGTTTCATAATTTGTGATTACCAACACATATTAGGGATACAATTAGATATAAGTTATTATGTATTACTAGTTACTAAATATTCAAGATGTTCGAAGTCTGGTTTCCTTAACCCATGCTGCTTAACTGTATCACACTTACTCACAAGCGGTTAATTTTTCTTCTGGTACTTCTGGTATCTTCACTAGGATGTTCAAATATTACGGAAGAAAGGCTGTTGATTATTTTTTGTGTGCACAAGATGTTGTTTGTGAATTTTTAACAATGATGGGGTTAAATATTTTATTAGTTGATCTTTACCTGACTTTCGATCGCTGTACAAGCAAAAGATGGTTCATAGGGTCATCAACCATCTTCATTATAGTACATAGATATGAAGTCAGGTATAAAGATTACCCAAGAAAATACTTAATCTTCTTATTGTTAAAAAATCACAAAGAAAATTGTGTGCACAGAAAAGATAATTAAGAGCCTTTCTTCCGTAATATTTGAACATCCTAGTAAAGATACCAGAACTACCAGAAGAATACTCAACCTCTTGTGAGTATGTGTGATGCAGTTAAGCTGTCAAGGGTTAAGGAAACAAGACTTCGACCATCATGAACATCAGTAACTAGTAATACATAATAACTTATATCTAATTATAAGTGTCAGTGTCATGTAAATTTAGTTTTCAAAGAATGGCTCACATGGACACTTGAATTCGGAGTGTCCTGCATAGGCACGATCATAGTCACAACTATTCTAGACTTATATATATATATATGTTGCGAACATAGGTAACCGACATAGGCACGATCATAGTCACAATATGACACCCTAAACTATTTTGCAACACAAATACACATATAACCAAATGCAACACAAATACACACATGCAACACTATTTTGGACGAAAAGTGTGTGTCTGTGTTGGTGTGTCATGTCAGCATGTGTATGTCATGTTAGAGTGAGTGTGTCTCATTTGTGTGTGTGTGTGTATGTGTCATATTGTGCATGTGTCTATGTCTGTGTGTGCGTATATGCGTCTGTGTCGTGTCAGATAGGGTTAGGGTTTAACTGTGTTTGTGTCATGTCGGATAGTGTAGAGGTGGATGTGTGTCCGTGTGTGTATGTGTCTGTGTCATGTCAGATAGGGTTAGGGTTTACATGTGTTTGTGTCATATCGGATAGTGTAGAGAAGGGGGATGTTTGTCTCTGTGTGTGTATGTGTCTGTGTCTTTGTATATGTGTCTGTGTGTATGTATTGTCGATGTTTGTGTCTGTGTATGTGTGTATTTGTTTGTGTTGTGTCAAATAGGTCTAGGGTTTACCTGGGTCCACCGTGGAGAGAAGGGCTGCACCGGGGTGATGGAAGTGGGTCACCGGGGGGGGGGGTGTCGGGCTCTCAGGATGGTCGGAGGGAGGAAAGAAAAGTTTGGGGACGAAAGAGTGGGAGAAAATAAAAAGTCAAAATCCTATATGAAATAATTTAGCGACATATAAAATGGGCGTCGCTAGACGTCACTATTGTTTAATATTATGCGACGTACATGTAGAAACGTCGTTGAACGTCACTGTTATAAAAAATATAGCGACGTTCGGTGACTTCTCAACGACGTCTGTTTCCATAATATTAATGGTAGTCACTAGACGTCGCTGAATGTTGCCAATAGTGACGCATAGCGACATCAATTTAATACGTTGCTGAAAATAATAATATTAGTGACGTCTTCTCCCGGAGTCGCTAAATACGTCACGAATTTGATTTATTTTGGTAGTGATTAAGGGCGACATCCAACTAATTAAGGAACTCTACCTTAGTCTATAAGCAACATCTCAGTCCAACATCCGATAATCTATGGTCATGTCTTATTGTCTGACAATCATTTTTCTCGGGTCAATCTTCCAACCAACTAATTCTAGACTTATCCTAGAATCGACGAAGTCACTGCCTTAACTTCAATATCCAATCTGAATCCATCATGTAAACTTTTGATAAATTATACCCGAATTTCTAGTTTGTCGTTCTCGAAACCCATAGTCATGTACTTACTCTAAATTGCATTCTCTTATCGAATTCAAGTTTTATGCTAATTGATCTCGTATCTTTTCACTGACCAACAATTCTGAATACACAAATATACGTTTTGTCAATTCAACTGTCTATCATATAAAATCTTTACTCTTGATTCTTCCCCATTGTATTCAAAATTTCTATACATCATTTTTTTTAACACCGTTCAGGGTCAACTTATTCCCATTAACCATCAAGTTTATTTATTAAGGCCTCATGCAGAATTTTAATTTCACTAAGCCACATTCAATACATATCCACATGTTATATACACTAATCATATCCCAAATTCTAATTATCATCTAGCTTCAACAATGGTACCATTCAAATCATTATGACAAAGTCATATACTTATTTATAATTTGATACGTCTAGTTCGTTAACCGATTACTATATGTGTGCCCAAATTTCCTTTCGATAATATCTATCCCAAGTTTCCAACCCAACTTGCTTTACTTAAAGCTTTATTGGTATCCCATCACTCGCAGTCTCGCAAGAACTTTCTTATAAATTTGTACCAAGTACTCCAGATTAATCCGACTGGTCTATAATCTGATCAACCAATATTCTTACAATCGATTATATAAGGGTCAACATTTCTTATACCGTGAAGCATTCCAATCCTTCGTGTTCATGCGCATAGATCCAACTATCATCATCGTCAAATACATTCCCCTATCGTTGGTACTATCCTTGAACTAGGTATATTTTGTCATTACATACATGAGGTCAAGGGCACCGTCCTCTAAAATTCTTGAACCATTCGTAACGATGTATAAAATTTTCTCAGTTGTGCCACCAAGATATTTTATCACACTTTATATTTCTATCCGACTAGTTACCATTTTCGGTCACTATATAGTCCATACTGTTTTTCCATAATTCCTTAGCAATGCACTCGCTATTGATACCACAATGAACATTTTTACTCAACTGATCCAAGCCACCATCCGAATATATAAGGTTTTTATGCCGCTATTCCCAACCAGGGCATCCATGTTTTACTTTCCCCAATGTCTCATTATCCTTTGAGTATTGAGCAACATTTTGAGTAACCATCCCCGTATGCAACCAACTCTCGATATATGTCGTAATTGCTATAATTGTTATTCGCAACTATTTAAGCTCTCTTCTCCGTTCAATGACTGTGCTCCAACAGAAATACTATTCTAATATGATATCCATCTTACTATTTTACATCACCGTCCAATATTTATGCAACCCATATTGTCATTCCTAACCGAGGCGTTCACTTATGCTCTCCATTATCCAACATAGAGATTTTTATCTACCTTCTATTATAGATCATATAAATCCAACTTATCTAAGGACACTCGGGTCATATAACCGCATAGCATAATTTCCCCATTATTTGGTTTTCGCTCGATCATTTTATCCGCTAGTCCACACTGCTCTCTACAACAGGATCACCGCGCTCAGTAACGAGATCAGGGCAATAATGATATACCACTCAGGAACCCAGCCATTCTTGCAAAATTTTGTTCTTGCACAGATTCAACATTTGTACCAAACTATCCTTCCCTTGGTGGCCATGTCGACCACAATACCAGGCTACTATTCCATTCTGAAACATAACCAAGCCCACACACTGATAAACTCAATTCATGTTGATCATGTCACTGATGTTACTGTTCGATCATGTCACTGATGTTACTGTTCACTTCTTCTTAGCATACTATACCGGTACTCACTGTCGATTACCACATATCAATCGCTTTCTCTGAATCCCACAAACAAGCATCACTCACATATTACTGGTTTATTATTGCATTATTTCATTGTCGATATTCTTGGTGTCATTACAATCAATAAATTCTTTATGGTATCGCACATATTTAGACTTATTGTATGGAACATCCAGTGAGTGTAAACGAGGGTCAAAGAACTACTCACCGAGGCAATTCAGAATACTTGTGGAAGCACTTAGAAAAATCACGGAAGCAAATTGAGACTAATCGCGAAAGCGACTTTGAATACGCGCAGAAGCAATCTTTGAATAAACACATAGTGACTTTTGACTAATCGCAATAGGAACATTTAGTAGAAACTGAAGCGACTTTGAGTATTCGCGGAAGCAACGTTGAGTAATCTCAGAAGCAACTTTGATTTGAAATGAACCAAATTCAGGGACGTAAAGACTGGATCTGATACCAATTTTTTATGCTCCGATCTCCCGCATGATCGTTTACCCTTACTGGACGTAAGATCACCATGCCAACGCTCTGGCATAAAATTGTCCCCATCAAGACGTAATTTCGTACAAGCATGGGGTTGCGCTTGTACAAGGCATGAAGATCAACAATTTATTGTATATCTCAGAAACAACAATATTACAGCAGAAGTAAGCAAACAAATTGAAATCACAATAGAATATGAGAAAAAAGTGTCTCTTTATTAATAATTAAAATAAATTACAAGGCTCTCAATAGCCAACTTGAGTACATGCCATATAGGCTTACAATAAACTTTGCCAACTTGGCTTACAACATCACTGATACAACCATTGCCATATTTTATACATTATGTCCTTTATAGCAGAAGTCATCATCACCAAGAGAAGAGCTTCTGCACACCCAACAATCCTGCGATGCCTCAAGACTTGCCAAGTTGTTGTCCACGCACCTGTGAACTTGAAATATTGCCCACATACATGGGTCAGTACTCCATATATACTGGCGAGAGGGTTGACCCCACGCACCTAAAATCAACACTAAGTAATCATGTGATATGAACATTATTAAGTGTGATATTGTTCTGTTGCCTTAGGGTCAATTTTAGTTCATAGTTGATAAGAAAGTAAAGTAGACATCTTGTTCATAAAAAGAAGGTATATTGATCATATTCAAAAGGAAACTTAAAGCAAAGAGTTATTCAGGATCCATAGGAAATGTAAAGCATTACAAATTATCACCCTTTGGTGATTCTTACCCACAGTCGTTTATCCATCCCTGTAAATGAGTAATAACTTACTCTGCCTGCATAAGATATTGTTAGCATGCACCATGTCTACATGAAGGTCACTGACTTCGCGTCAACTTGGACTTCATGGCTAGACGGCTACCCGTCAGTCCCATCACCGAAGGGTAGCAAGCCCAACTGGGAGGTTTTCGAATCGCCCGTGCTATTACTCAGCACGCTGGAATTTGACGTCCTTCTCAGTACAGGGAGCTAGCCTCACTGGAATTTTCGAATTCCTGATTACCAGTACTTCGACATCCCTTCTTTATGCCCCCTAGGGTGAATCGGGTCTGTGGCCCCGGATTACCATTCAAGGAACATTAAACCTTGGGCACAAGTTATCCATGACCATGCATACATATGCAACTTAGCTATAAAGAAGATATATAATGCATGGTACTAAATATATTGAAATACTCCACAGCTCTTATTTGTTTTGCTACCTGCCTTGAGCCGCAGCTCGAAATACTTTCTTGTCCAGTTCAGGGTCTATCTTGCCCAGTCCAGGGTCTCATACTTACTGTCAAGTCCAAGGTCTTACCATAAATGATAATAAAATATTTAGACATTTGCTATCACAATATATAATCCACATTCTGAAATAGCAACATGTTAATAGACATGTGATTATTATCATTCTTTATCTTTTGTGATTTTCATTCATGGCATCATTGATATTGAAATACTACGCAGCAACAAGCAATCATTTTTATTAAGCGTGAAGATTATGGATTGAAGAACCAACACCACTCACCTTAATCTGAAGGGCTTTCCAGTATGATCTCATAGCCTCCTGAATTGATCCTTCCGCATAACTCGAGTCAAATAGGCTTCTTCGAGCCAACCCAGCCATCATAGTGCACCGTGCGAAACGGGACACTACAACTTCTAACAATTGTGTCAAGTAGTGAAAATAGCATTAATTTGGAATATTCTATTTATTGGTTTTGTTCTTCAGAACTGGAGAAATATTCTAACAGTTGGAAACTAAATGACCCAAATGGAGATGGAAAATATGCTAACACTTGGAAACAGAATTGTGAAAATATGCCAAAACTTTGATCTCAGTGTCCTAACCGAAGTTGGTAACACTTTGATAATGAGTTTTAGTGCTAACAAATATATGTGCTCAAAAATATATGTTTTCAGTTTCCTAACCGAAGTTGGAAACACTTTGGAAAACTTCTACTTGGAAACAGTGGCTAACAAGTTTGAATTAGTGCTAACAAATGCGTTTTAGTGTTAACAGATGTTCCAAACGGCATATATATATATATATATATATATATATATATATATATATATATATATATATATATATATATATTCAACTTCTATTTTTGTGGTAACGGCAAGCTTAAGCACACTATGTTCCTATAGTGTTGATAAGGAGATAAAGAGATGTTTGTAAACATAAATGGTAGCAAACAAATGTTCCAAATTAGAACATGAAATGTAGCAAAGTATATTTTGCTGCAGTGTCACTAGCAAATTCTAGCAAACAGAAATTGTACAAATTTGTTTAAACAGATGTTCTAAATTAAATAAAATATGTTTCTACAAATTTGTGCTGACACATAGGTTTATAATATCGAGTAAACTCTTAGATTGTAAGAAGAAATCTTCATTTTTACTTTTTTAATCCTGTAAACAAAATAGAAATATTAAGGGTTATCAACATCTGGGGAAGACGCGCACTACGTACTGCCTTAAGAGTTTATCTGAGGTCTATGTGCAGACAGTTCTCGAATTTTTCTAGTGGTAAAATTTTTCATGCTACTGACTTCTCGTCTATGCACACAACTTCGAGAGAGTGATCTGAACTTAGCTTTACCTAAAGATTTGAAGGAAATTTTTGAAAGAGGAGAAAAGAATTTGATAAGAGTTTTAAGACTTTTGTTAATAGTTTCTGACCGTACCACAACACAAAGAACTGATGAATATATATATATATATATATATATATATATATATATATATATATATATATATATATATATATATATATATTGTGTGTGTGTGTGTTCAAAGCTCACATGAATGAATAGAATTTAAAGAGAAAAAAGAACGAAATCAATACGGATTTTTTCAAAAAAATGAAAAAAAATCGCATAATTGCGAAAAAGGAGAGAAGTTTTGGATAATTGCTGTGAGGGGGACAACTCGCCAACTGAGTTGGCGGGGTTAAACGCGCTCAGAGACCGAAAAGAACTTGCCGACTCAGTTGGCGGACTCTGGGCACGCTCGCCAACTCAGTTGGCAGACCACGCGGGAGTAACTGCTTCCTCGAAGACTACCCCCTCTCTCCCTCGAAGACCCCCCCCCCCCCCCAAAAAAAAAAAGAAAAGAAAAAGAAAAAAAACCCTCTCATTTCCTCTATAAATCAGCCCCCAACTCCTCCTCCTCACCACACTCTCACAATACCCTCCTCTCCTGACAACACTCTCCTCTCCCCCACTTTCCTGTCTGCAAGCAGCAAGATCAACTGAAAAAAAATAACCCAAAAATCTAATGTAAGTAAACATATTATTTGTGATATTTTTTAAATCGTTGACAGACTTATTATATTTTAGTCGTAAATGATCACAGTTAATTTTTTTTGTAGATGACTAAACAAAATGACGGTCGTATTCCCGGTGGACCGACTACCGACCTTATTATTAAGCAACGTGAAGACCACACATCTAGTCGGATGTTTACTGGAGAGGTAATTTTTTAAATTATAAGTTTACAAGTTAAGTAATTTGCACATAAAATATAATGCATATATTTTTTATAGTTATACGACCATGATCTTGGTTTACGAACCCGGATCCATGTACATTGGCAGACCAAAAGAAACTATCGTACGTGAGAGCTAAATTCTGTCCAAAAGGCTTTGGCTTTGGATTCCACTATATAGATCGGGTTTGATATTTAATCCACAATCTTCATCTAGTTGTAAGTCTTGCGGAGCGTTGGTGGCCTGAACGCAACACTTTTCAACTCTCATTCGGCAAGATGACGATCACCCTATTTGATGTGGCAAATATACTAGGGTTACCTATTAAAGGTGACGCTATATATTTTAATCCGCACTTAAAGGGATCTGATCTGATCAAGAGGTATCTCGGTGTTACCCCTCAATCTGGTATAAAAGACGATAATTTTGTGAAGTTTACATGGCTTCGTGGCAACTTCATGGACCTACATCATGCTATTGACGGGGTGGTTGATGTAGATGAAATATGAGTATGTATTTTAATTTGTAAGATTTTTTTATGACTTAATTTAGTGTTTATATAACACTTAATATGTTCAGGTCATTTATTGCACTAGAGCGTATTTGCTCTGTTTATGTGGTACAATTCTATTTCCCGATGCATCGAAAAATATGTTAAATGTGCAGCTTCTACCATTCTTGGATGATTTGACAAAACCTACTCAACATGCATGGGGAGCTGCTACTCTAGCGTTTTATACATAAATTTGACAGAATTTGTGAGATCCAGTCGCAAGAGTATTTGTGGATGTATTTCACTGATTCAGGTATGACTGAAAGACCTAAATTAGTTAGATTAGAATACAAATTTTGTTTGTATTAATGTCATATTTTTGTTTTATAGTTCTGATCCTACGAGAACTTCTATATTGGTAGGTCTATTACTAGCATTCTCAGTGATGTTGGAGTCTTTTCGGTTACTATGCAATGGCCCACAGATGTAGTGGATTATCAACACTACCAATACATGAGTGTATCACTTTATCGTAGCCAATTTGATACACTATATTATCATGAGATAATTATTTAAATATCTGATTAATATCTTTAAATTATTATAGTTATGATCGTAGATAAATATCATATCTATTTGATATAATATTATTAAACAGGTTACCTGGTTATCTTACACATGTTAAGATGATGCTCCAGAAATCAAGAGGAAATCATATTCGTTTAGTTTACACAAATCTTATATTATATATGATCGGTTCACTATGTACCATCCGACAGACCGTGTTCTTCGACAATTTGGGACGAGTCAAATAATTTCTGATGATCCACCGACTGTCGGTTATGAGCCAGCAAATGCAATACAACGAATCCTTGGTCTCGTTGCTTATTGGAATAATCGGTTCGAGAATTATAGTGTGAGGGATATATGTCCCGGACTAAGATCTGTTGAGGAATGTAAGTTCTAAGTTACTTATTATTCGTATTGATTTAGGGTAAATAATTTGCTCAAATTTTATTTACATTATGCAGACATTGGTAACCTGGACTATAGGCAATGGTGGGGATGCCCTCTTATGAGCAACAAAGTATACAAATATGAGGAGCAAAGGTTCAAGAGTAGATCCGTAGATGATTCTACTTTGCGTACTTTTGTCAATGGCATTCATAATTTGGTATGACTTCATTACACTTTAAAAATTACATATACATAGATATGATAAAAAAATTAATTTACATCTTTCATATTTCAGATTGGTGTATACCAACAATATTTGCAACAACCTGAGATAAACCTTCCCCCACAAAGTCAATTTCTTATGGAGGAACTTGTGACTCGTGTTGATCATCTGGGTATTGGGCGGGAACCTGAAATGCCTCCAGTACAATCACGTATTCCACCAGACTATCCGACCGGCTTTGTACGACAGTGACACTCTTGTCGTCGTAGGAGGGATGGTGCAGAGGGACCTATTCACCAGTATGCTAGAGACATTTCCCAATATTATGCTGGAGCGAGCCCTATTCATCAATATGCTGGAGATATTTTCCAATACTATGCTGGAGCGGGCCCTAGTCACCAGTATGCTAGAGCAGACCCTAGTCACGAGACTGCTGGAGATGAAAGCTAGCAGATATTCACATAGTTTTTTTTTGACTCCATCAGCACCGCTGCCTACCCAGACTCAGCAAAACGAGGAGGAGGATAAGTAGATGATTTGTAACAATATTTGATTGCAATATTTGTATGATTTGTAACAATATTTGATTGCAATGTTTGTCAACTTTCATTATCAGCCTCACTATTATAATATTTCTATGTTTGTATTGAACAATTCTATTTTACTCTCTCGGTAGAATAGTACATCTTCTTTGGTTGTGTCCCATCGCACCATAATTACTGCAACGAAGATCTCTCATCGATGAATCCCGGGGTTTGATGCAGTTCTTCTTTGGTCTTTCAGCTTTGCGTCTTGCATCTGGTACTCCAATTTCTCCTCTAACCAAAGGAGTTTGGATCTTGTAGGGAACTGAAATTGGCTCTATTTTTGGTGCGTATACACTTCTCAAGGTCTCCATCGAAAATACTGCAGGATAAAACTATCAATACTAATATTACAATATCTACAAACAAAATATACATGTATACATGGTATATAAGTATGGTACCATCTAAAATATGTATAAGATCTGTCGGTTATATTAATAATATAGGTTCTACTTGTTGCACGGTCTATTATTTCAAACTTATAACTATCAATAGCTAATATTTCTAGGTTATTCTTCTCTTTGATAATACAAGCCATAGTCTTTAACATCTTCGGACAATAATCTGTGTCTATATTTTCAGCATTCTTTCTACGATTGTCATGAAGTGTAATAATCTTGGCTCTAATACCATCGAGAAGTATTATTATTGGCTTATCTCATAATTTCTTAATCCAGCTATTGAAACATTCAGCAAGATTAGAATTGTTAATATCTAATTTAGGACAAGTAGCATACGTTGTTATCCAATGTTCAAATCAATGACTTTCATCGTTTACACCAATAAGACAATCGTACAACATTATGTTCTCGGCTTTAATTATATCAAACACACTCTCTGCATCCGTTTAATTATATGATCTAGCAAGCGAGTCTAACAAGTGTTGAAATACTGGTTCTTTCGTAACTTTTTTCATGTTTTGTTTAAAATGCTGAATACAAAAAAAAAGATACAGGAAAAATAGCACGAATATGATTTTTTAATCCTTTTTGCTTATCAGATATAAATAAAATTATACTCCAATCATTAAAAAAAACTTTCAAAAGATATTTTAAGAGAGTTTAAAAACCAAGACCAATAATCACTATTCTCACCTTCAACAACAGCATAAGCAATAGGATATAATTGATAGTTAGGATCGTGAGCACAAGCAATAAATAACCGGTAAACAGTCCCTTAAAAACCTGTCAATACATGACTTAAAACAAATAAAAATTCGTTGAAAGCTATTGTTTTCGGCTATAATCCTCCCCCCAACCCCCTCAACGGCTATAATTTCTCCCCGCCCCCATCCCAAGAAACCAACGGCCAAAATTTCCTTTCCCCCCACTCACTCTCCAACTGAGTTGGCGGGCTCTGCCCCCAACACCCCTAGCTCGCCAACTGAGTTGGCGAGCCCTTTGATCCCGCCAACTAAGTTGGCGAGCGTGCCCATTTGCAATGACCCCGCCAACTAAGTTGGCGAGTTATCCCCCTACTTACAATTTTTCAGAACTTCTCCCATTTTTTGCAATTATGCTATATTTCCTTCCTTTTTTAGAAAAAATCCGTTGTGCAAATCTAGCCTTTGGAGGAAATTCAACTGGAATAAAATTTTGTCACGTTCCAAACATTGAATAGGGAGAAAACGATAAGGAAATTGAATTTTTTTTCTTTATACAACAACAGTTATATGAAATAGGAAGTATGACATTAATCAGTTGTCCATCAGCTCCAAAATCTTTTTTTTAGGCGATACACTATATTTTCTTCTCCTTCTACTGTAAAGCCTTTCGATTGTTGTACATATACTTCTTTTTCAAAAATGCCATTAAGAAAGGTCCACTTGACATCAAGCTGATATATCTTTCAATTGTGATGAGCGACAAGTGTGATCAACAATCTTAGTTTGTCTATTCTTGCAACTGGAGCAAAAATCTCTTTAAAGTCAATGTCATAATTTTATTTGTAGTCTTTGGCTACTAGTCTTGTTTTGTATCGAGAAACTTTACCTTCTAGAGTACGTTTGATCTTGTATATCCACTTGACACTAATAGCTTTTGCTTTGTTGGAAGTGTTGTTAAGTAATTTTTTTTTTGTAGCCTTTTGCTAATATATATATGGTCTTTAGCCTAGTGGTTAGAGAGAGGCATGCGGCCCGTGTGGTCAGATGTTCGAGTCCCAGTGGAAAAGTGGAAGAGATTAATTACTAAGGACCAATGTGCCCCATTTATATATATATATATATATATATATATATATATATATATATATATATATATATATATATATGAGGGTTGTTGGCATGAGAAGAAAAATATGGGTGCAAGTCCACTAAGAAAATCTAAGAGAAATCTTGCACTTTGCTCTTAGGACTCGCCATTTGAGACAGCTGGAAGAGAAGATCTGTTCAGGGAGTCGTCTATTTCGTTCAGGGAGATCATCGAAGTTTGATGATGAGTTAAAGTTGGGAGCAGAGGGTTTAACATTTTTGTATTCAATCTTGTATCTTTTTGAAATTATATATATTGTGGTTTGTCTAGGTGATATAATTATTGAAACTATTGTGGTTGACCTGTCCTAGTGCTTTTGTTAGATGTTGCTTCGTTATCTTCATACGGGTTGGCATCTGTAACTACCACTTTCCTGAAGAGGAATATTTTTGACATTTCATAATAATATATTGTTATATTTATATCCATATATTTAATATAGTTGATGGTTAATTGTGAGCCATTAGTTAGACTTAATGTTAGTGAGCCTAAATGAACCCAACTAGACTTGATATGACCCATGACCCAATGGTTTAATTAATAATTAGTCATGACTAGATTAGGTCCATTAAACCCATTTAGACTCAAGAATAGAATATTCTTTCCTAAGGATTAAGAGATCATATTCATGAAAGTTTGAGAGAAACTTTTTGGTCAAACCAAATAGACCTAAACATAATCCTAACCCTAATACTAGGGTCCGACCCACTCTACGGGGAGTATAAGTATTCTTTTGTTCATAATAGCCTCCATTTATTTTCATTTAGTTCATCCCCAAATTTGAGGGCAAACCATAATTTTCTCACTCCAAATATCATTTTATTTCATTTTTAAGGAGACTAAGGAGCTTGGTATTGCTAGAAGGAGCTTGTGGAGGGAAGCTTAGTGTGGAGCTAGCTAGAAGGATGTGCCATCCATTCCATTGTGTCCAATTAAAAATTCATTGAAAATCCATCTTCCAATAGGTAATTTTTTTTATTTCTCTTGTCATTTTAGTTTTAAATGGTGAAATTGACCCCTAGGGACCTTCCCTTGGCTAAGGGCTACCCATAGGAAGAAGAACTAGGCTCATAGGAGACCTATTGAGAAAGTTACATTAACTTTTGTGGTCAAATTGGAGTAAATCTGAATTTGGACTATTAGGTGTTTGTAGAAATATTTCATAGAGGATTATAGATATGATTCATTATTTTGAGAGGGTTGGTGTATCCATAATTGGATACGGAGAGTACGTATCATGGTACGCCATGATACGCGTGGCTAGATTTGGTGGTTCGTGCATATTTGTATCTCTTGTGTCAATTCTATATCCATATGGGTGTTCAAATGGTATTGAGTTTGGTTTGAAGTATTGGTACCATGATGGCTTTGGTATAGTGGAGTGTATCTTAGGGTACCATGGTATCATGGATATTTAATGGTGTGTGTGTATATATATATATATATATATATATATATATATATATATATATATATATATATATATATATATGAAAAACAGGGATATGAGCCATAGGCTCATATTCCTACATGAGCCAATGCACATGTGGACCAATAGGAATGGAGTGTACTAGTGCACATGGGTGCACATGGGATGTAGAAATTTATTCATATTGGTCCACATGTGCATAGCTCATATATGAATATGAGCCTATGGCTCATATCCCGTTTAGCCTATATATATATATATTCTACTATATAATGCCAAAACTAGACTTCACCGTGAAAAATTTTTGTTCCAAAAATACCCTTCAACATATTTAGTAATTAAAAAAATACCTACAATAAATTCCACTGACAATCATTTAAGAGATGCAATAATAACAATCATTTACGGAAATCAAAGGGTTCATGCTACTTGCTAAGTCTTTTAAATTGTTACCAAAAAATTCGAAGGGTTGAACCATTAACCTATATAATTAAAAGCAGTAGAAATAAACTAACCCATCAACATCATTCACTCCAATATACGTGCAAAGCACGTGCATATATACTAGTATATATATATATATATACTAGTATATATATATATATATATATATATATATATATATATATATATATATATATATATATATATATATGAAGGATAAATATAAGGTTGGTATTGGGTATCATAGTGTGGATGAGGGTGTGCTAGCAATTGTGGACTTGAGCCATTGGTTTTGGAATATTAGAGAGTGTATGTGCATATGTCTAGGTATGCCAAGTATCTGTGCATATGTTTGGATGGGCATGTTGTATAGTATATGATGGGAAGGTCAAGTGTCTAGGTTAGTAAGGTATACCTGCTCGTAGGTTCAGAGCACATAACAGAGGATTCATTCAGTATATTCATAAGTTAACAATTGAGTATTTTGGGAGCAAAGTAAATGACAAGTACAAGTGGTTGGGCAACAAGCAGAACTGTGCAGTGCAAGGGGACTGTGTGTAGGGTGTCCTGCAGCAAGTAGTGTATCCTATTGTCAAGTATCATATGGTGTATGGATGTGTGAGCATGTACACCTGAGAATATGGGCTTTTGTGTTCAGTTGGAGGAAGAAAGGAATAAGGTGAATTTAGGATTCTATATAAGTGTGTGTGATAACTTAACACATGTTGTATGTTTAAGTGTGTGAACTGTGTGGAATTAGGACTTTTTAGTTAGAGTAACAGCAGTTGAAGGCAGTGGCAATAACAACAAGTGAAAAAGGGGAAAGAAGTATCGGTATGTGTGTGTGTGTGTGTGTGTGCTTGTACATGAAAAGGGTGATACGTCTTGTTGCATGTTGTGTGTGTATGTGTAGTGAAGAGTGCATGTGTTTTGGTGTGATGAGTTGGCTGTAGTGTGGAGTGACTGTGATAATGTTTGTGTTGTGATGGTTATAGCTATTATTAAGGGGTTTAGATAGGTATCATGGTATCCTAATATTGAGGTGTTTGTGATATTTGTTTGTGTTGTTGTGTGTTGGCAACAGTGTTGGTGGTGTAGAAGTGTCTGTGCATTAGTATCGAGTTAGTACTGCAGTGTGTGTGTGTGTGGAGATCAGCAGGGCAGTTGTATGGAAGTGTAGAGCTTGTAAATCATTTGGTTAGTGCAAGTATCAGTGTGCCAATATGACATAGGTTTAAGTCTGTGCAAGTGTGTATAAGATGAGTGATCATGGTTTGAATATGACAATGGTATCAATGGTGTACAGGCAACCCGGTGCAGAGCACAACATGATGCAGGTAAGGGGCAAGAGGATGAGCAAGAATATGGGTGTTGTAGTGTATCTTACTACCAATGATGGAAGCGTATCATGGGGGTATCCTGGGTTACTAAGAGTATGTGCATCCTAGAGTTTTAGGAGTCAAGGGTGTAAGCAAGATCTGCACTAATTATGTGCCTCGAGTGTGTGGGGTGTGGAACCTATGTTGGGATTAGAATCTTGAGATGTAATGGGTGAGGCAGTGTGGCCAGGTGCACTATGAGATGTTGTTGATTGCAAGTGTTGCAATGAGGTTTTGTAAGATGAGTTAAGGTTTTAGGCAGTGAGTTGTGTGTTAAGTGAGTTTTGTATATGAGTGTGAGTTATAGATACTAGTGTGGAGCTTAGCAACAACAGATGGTGAGTGTGAGTGCACTAGTGTGTGTTAGTGAGTGAGGGTATAGCTAGTGAGGTTGGGTTAGAGAGTGTAGAAGTGAGTAGTGTGAGAGTGAGTATTATGCAAGTGAGGATCCATGAGGGTGTTAAGATACTAGTAGGGTAAGTTGAATGGTGTCAAGATATGGTTATTAGATAGAATTAAGCTAAGGTATTGAAATACTAAATTTTGAGTGTCATAGTAACTAAAGTATATATCCTAAGGTATTGGAGTGTTAAGCTATTGAAATCTAACTAGGGTATTAGCAAGGTATAGGCATAGAGGCTAAGGTACTATAAGTTATTGATCTATCTAAGTCTATATAATGTATTATGATATTATAAGTCTATATATAATATAAGATATCTAGTATATCTATATTTACCATTATGACCTAGTATTAGCTTAGTGCGTCCTAGAAGACCTAGAGTGGACTTGGTATAACCTAGTATTGACCTATGAACCTAAGTTTGATCTAGTATTGACTAGTTTGACTTAAAGTTGGCCTAGTTTGGCTATTTTGACCTAGTTTGACCTAGAAAAAGACTTGAGACCTATAAATTAGCTAGTTAGACTTATTTATGATTTCAAACACTATTGTGACTTGATATTTCATATATAGGTCTACGAGGCATCGATACGGACACAGTTTGACATTCATTGCTCTAGACCACAAGCGAGTACATTCTCTGATAGTTTCCATTTTTTGATATTTACTATGATTCATATTTTATAGTATTGCTTTACTTGCTTCTTGACACGCTGGATACACGGATTGGTATTGTATGGATTAATTGTCTTGAGATACGCAGTTTCAGGCCTATTGACTTTTCTGGACTAATATATTACTAGACTAATGTATCAACTGGATTAATGTATTTTCGGGCCTAATGATTTATTCTGAATTTTTGAGATTCTTCGTGTCAGGACCTGGATCCATGAGTACTAGTCGGACGGAGAAATACCTAGGAGACGTGTGGACATACCCTTTCTATCCCATGATCTGACTAGAATAATAGCAGCCACACACGACACGTGTGGTTTGCCGAATTTTATCCCCTAGTCGTTCAAATGTCAACTTGGTATTTCAAAATTCTAGTTTAGATATCTGTCTTTCTGGATTACTCTATTCTTGCTGGTTGCATGCTTACATGACAGGTTTATTAGTTTTTCACATATTTGGATGTCTTTACATACTTAGCAGTTATTCTTCTTGCTTTTTAGTGTTTTCATATTTATCTGCTAACTCTATTTTGTACCCTGCTTTCTTATTATCTGATCATCTAGTATTTCATCACTATTTACAGTTTCATAGTCTTTGTCAATTAATTGAAACTGTTATTGGGTTATACTTTACTCCAATCCTGACTGAATATATTTTTTAGATGATTGGTTAGAGGATTTGTGTCCCACTTATTACGGACCACAGGATGGCAAGCCGTCTGAGGTTGCTCCCTTAGAGCATGAGGATTTAGTGCCAACTACTGAGGAGACTTAGCTATTTTCATTATTCTATTGTATATGTCTCAGTTTAAATATTTCGGCATGTATATTATATTTAAAACTATTGTGTTGTGCTTAGACTATTACACTTGGCTGGATTGTATTGTGACTCTGTGATTCTTTTTTCTATTCCATATCGTGCAATTATCTTCCCTTAGTTTTATATTGTGATTGAGTATTGATTATCATATTATCATCTTGTCCTCCATTTTGAGTTGAGATATCATGACAAGTATATATATATATATATATATATATATATATATATATATATATATATATATATATATATATATATATATATATTTTGTGTGAGATGTTTAGATATTATTGTTGACCTAAACATCGTTCTACCGTCGATGCTGCGACGTAGGCTGGACGTACATACGTACTCGTACCCTCATTTCGGGTGCGGATCGTGACAGCATCGGTTCCACGTTCGTGCCTGTGGCTAACTCCGGTTCGGATCACACCGCATTCCCAACAATATATAGAATGTTTGCTCAGATTAAAATGTTTTATAAACTTGAATTACTAACAAGTTTAAGTCCAAATATATCTTCATATGAGCTATTGAGTTCCATCCCAAATCAAAAGTGTAGCAAAATAAACTTAATATTAAGTTAAAGGTACATATTAACTTTTGTACTGATGTAAGATAAATCACTGATGTACTTACAAAGTAGTGTACTAATGAGTCAAATACAAAGCTAAGACTAGGATTTCTTTATCTAATGGATCTATAATTCTTACTTTTTTTGTGTTATCTGACTTAACACTCAAGACTTTTTTATGCAAACTGCAGTGTATATTTTATGGATCCACTATCTCTTCCAATCTTATCATAAATGAAAGAAATAATACGGCGTCGCGATTTGATCCACTAATATTCCACAACCGGGCCAAGATTGCTTTACATAATCTATTCATACTTTCATATCGTGTTCTTGAACTCAAATCGAGCTTGGGAATAACTTTGGATCGTTAAGACCCATAAGTGGAACACAGCCAGCTTTGCCACATTCCCCAATGGCTGCTTTTCTTTGCTGGTTAACAAGCTGGTCCTAGTAACCACCAACCATAGTCAAATTTATTTTAACACTGACCAAATTTTTGTGCGCCTCACTCGTCAAAAAAGGAGGCTTGGCATGCACGTCGTTTACTTGGACTAGATACATACACTTACCCGTTCTCAACGTGCTAATCATCTGTGTGCATCTACCCCCATGCCATGCGCATCTAACTCCACCCTGAGGCGCTGGGCTGCTTATAAATCCCAACCACATCTACTTCACTTGTACTCAACAACGCAAAGAGCTTAGTGTTCATTAATTAATTGTACACACGTCAGAAAGAAAAAAACATGATAAGCTGGACCCACGAAATCGAGTCGCCGGTCGCCGCCTCTCGGATGTTCAAGGCCGGGTATCTCGACTGGCACAACCTTGGCCCGAAGGTCCTCCCGGAAGTCCTCGTCAGCGCCGCTCCTATTTCAGGAGATGGCGGCGTAGGGAGCATTAGACAGCTAAATTTTGCAGCAGGTCAGGTTCACAACCTAACAGTTTTAAGCTTTTATTATTTTTTTAATAATATATCCTTATATACGTGTATTAAATAAAATTATTATTAAAGTTAATTGAAATAACTAAATAATAATGAAAATAATATACAAATTAAATAATAATATTAATATAATAATAAATTTAAAATAACTGAAGTAGTTGTTTTTTAGTCTTTCTAAATAGTCTTAATAAATATTTGAATAATTATAACAAATATATTTTAATCTCTTTAATATACGTGCAACATATGTACATATATAAAGTAATAATAATAATAATTATTATTATTTTAAACTAAAGTGGTCATCGTGTATAGGAAATATGTACGAGTTCGTGAAGGAGAAGCTCGACTTCGTCGACCACGAGAAGTTCGAGGCCACCCAGAGCCTGGCGGAAGGAGGCTTCCTCGGTAAGAAGGTCGAGGCCGTGTCCATCAATTTCAAGTTCCTGCCGTCGGGTGCCGACGGACTCGGGTGCGTGGTGAGGATTGCCGCGACGGCAAAGGTCATTCCCGGGGTCGTGCTCGGGGAGGAAACGCTGGTTAAGGCGAGGGCCGGGCTGACGACGAGGTTCAAGGCCGCAGAGGCCTACTTGATGGCCAACCCTACTGCCTATGTGTAACAACGAAATAGTATGGTGTTCTGAATTAGAATAAACACATTATGAATGTATGCTGGTTGAGCAATTTGTGCTGATCAAATTTCCTTTTTATAAGTAGATAAATGTCATGTGCGAACTTTGGAATTATATCAATAAAAGAAGGGGAAAAAAAAAAAAAACCTATTCTCATGTTATTTTCAGGATCATAATTTCTCAAAGTATGTCAGCTTCTTAAGGATTATACATCAAGTCCCGAAAATTGGTAGGGGCTGATTGAGAAATTGTTGAATAATGGACCACTAGTCAGGATGTCAAAGGATCAAGTTCGTTGAATCAAGTAGATATTGGTCTGTGAAGTAGGACTAGATGAAGTCGATGAAATGAAAACGTGATGGTAATAATACTGAGGTTTCATAAAATGTAGACTACCTCGTGTTGGACACATATCGAACATGTATTGGATGCTACTTGGACACATGAATATACACTAGGACATGTCAAAATAGACGTTGTGTCCATCTTACCTTGTTTTCTCGTATTCGTATCCGTATCCGTGTCACGTGGATGCAGCTACACCCAGACTCCACAATTAGCCTGTTTTAGTTGCTCCCAGCCCCTATAAATTCTAGGGCCTAAAACTGCAGATCTGGGCTTGTTACCAAAAGTTTGTAATTGCATACGTCATAAGGCTCAGAGCAAGCCCAGGTTCGGCGCAAATTATACCTGCAATTTTAGATATATGAGCTATATACACCCTTACAAACAGTAAATTGAACTAATTTTACACCAGATATTTAATCTAGCTCTTATTTATACGCAATATTGGTGTCGGTGTGTCTCGTGTCATCACGTAGCACTGTAACAATCGGTAGACCGAGGAACCAAAAACTGACACTAATAGAAAAGGCTCGGTATCAGTCGTCGAAGGCGCCACTTGGTAAAGTCTTCCCCAATTGTAAAATCAATTACTGAAGAAAGCTCCACCTTCAGTTTTAAGCAGCCTTAGATGGAGTTCGGATTGTAGTTTCGGGATACGGATCGGACACTTTAGAGTCCATTTTTCGAACGCTAGTTGGACTTGCATTTCAAGAAAATACCATTTGTGTCTCCCAAATGAATGGTGTATTCGGAAAGAAAAAAAAAACGTTCATACGGAAGATGGTGTATTCGGAAAAAAAAAAAAACGTTCATACGGAAGATAGGCCCCTTGGCTTCTCCCTCACATTTCGCATCAAGTGAGGACTTTGATAGCAGTAATCTTCTGCAGGAAAAAAAAAAAAAAATTTTGGCCACTAGATATTTGTAAAATTTATGTTTTAGTCATTTCCTATATATTTTTTTGTCACAAAGTAACTAAAACTTAAGTTTTACAAACATTCAATGATCAAAAGTATAGTTTTTTCAATATTCTTTTGCAACATAACATAGATTCATCGTCCATTTTAAACCATAGAATAACTCTCTCTCTTTTTATCAAGGTTCAGCCACTTACTACCGTCTTCCAACCTCAAGATTTCTTCCCTCCAATACCAACGGTCTCAACAACTAGCCTAAAAAATCTTTGACCAACCTCGGGATGTGTGGAAATTATGTCAATCAACAATCCGACTGGCAGAATTATGTGCAGTCCAATTCTGACAGTTCGTCTGAGTGAAATGTTTCTCTGTTTGCAATTTTCGAAAACTTTTTCTCTATATATTCTACTATATAATGCAAAAAGTTAGGTTCACCGTGAAAGTTTTCTTCCCAAATATACACTTCAATATATTTACTAATTAAATATATAAAAAATTTATTGTACCGATAATAATTTTATATTAATTAAGTATAACGATATAAGTTTATAAAAAATTAAAATTTCGATATATATCGCCAACCTAGGTGGCAAAAATTCGGAGTGCTCGATTTTTGCCAACCAAGTTGGCAAAAATCTAAATTTTTGGCGGGAACGGTTGGATTTTCGTCAACTGAGTTGGCGAAAATGTGCTCTATCCGATCGGGTGGGTGGGTGGATTTAAATGGGTGGTTGTTTTTTAGTTTGTGGTCGGTTTAAATGTGGTTGATTTAGTCAATGGTCGGTTTAAATGTGGGTTGTTGGTTTAATACAGTGGTTGGTTTAATATGGTTGGTGGGTGTTGGTGTGTTCTTAGTATAAGAAGAGGTAGGAAGGAAGAAATGATGCAGGAAGTAAATCAAGAAGAAGAATAAGCAGAGAAGAGAAGGAGGAAGTAAGCAGAGAAGAGAAGAGAAGAGAAGAGAAGAGAAAGAGAACGAGAAAAAATGTTTGTAATATTTTTAATTATAATTGTAATCATGTCATTCTAGTAACAATTACTATTTTAACTATTATAATTGTTATCCTCATGATAGTAGCCATGCTAACACTAAATATTTGATTACATATTTTAACACTAAGTATTAAATATTGCAGATGGGTACCCAAAACAATGGGCGTATTC
Source organism: Iris macrosiphon (assembly GCA_036927795.1). Classification (NCBI taxonomy): domain Eukaryota; kingdom Viridiplantae; phylum Streptophyta; class Magnoliopsida; order Asparagales; family Iridaceae; genus Iris; species Iris macrosiphon. The sequence continues at coordinate 13,196,548 of JAYESA010000010.1, read as the reverse complement.
CTAGAGGGCCTACCACATATATGATTATCCAGCTACGTGAGTCGCATATTTCTAGTTTACTATTTTCTGGACAGGTATATTAAAATTAAATTATTTTAGTCAATATAATTTATATTTTTTTACATGTCTAATAATAACATCGTTTATATATCTCATATATAGCAATATGATTGTCCTTATACGTTTTGAGCACGAAAGCATGTCGCATGGCGTTATGAGGACGACGTTGGGTACTGGATGTTGACTGAAGAACAACATGGTATGGTGAACGTATTTTATTTTGATTATATTGATTAGATACATTTTCTACGTCACGACAGAGACTTCATCTTCAATTTAGTTGAGCGGTGGTGGCCCGGAAGAAATACCTTTCAGTTACCGTTCGAAGAAATGACCATTTTGCTAGTAGATGTGACAAATATCTTAGGATTACCTATTACGGGTGAACCTATAATAATTGAAAATCATGAATTATTTTGCGGCAAAACTGTGATCAGGAAGTACTTAGGCGTGGAGCCGTCTACCATATATAGTAAAAGTTTCGTGATGCTTTCGTGGCTCCGTCACAACTTTATACACCATGATCGTACTGTTGAGAAAGAAATCTTAGTGGATGCAGAACGAGTTAGTATAATATTTAATGTTATTATTTATGTAAAATATATTTTTATTTAGTTTAACTAATATTATTTTTGTATTATATGTTCAGGTTACTGTTGTAAACCCCCAAATTTTTTTCAAAAACCATGTCACGCCCCAGTCCCAAAATGTTGAGGGACTAGACACGTGGCAATGGCCAACAGCACACACCGATGGACTAACCCAATTTAATGGACCCATCAGGATTACTTAAGCTGTAGTACAACAATAAGGGTCTACTAATCTCATCTATAGAAATGAATACACAATATCAGAATATAAAGCAATATCAAGTCACAATAAAACATAAGTCGGGGAACAACCCGATAATGAGTTTGATACATCAACTCCAAAGACTGGAAATAAAGAGTCTAACAATAGAAATAACTGAGTATAGAATATGCATATACTCAGGAGAAATCCTCAGCGATCACCTCGTCCTCGAGTTCTGGTACTGCTCCTGTCCCGTACATCTCGGGATAGATCTCCTCCGCTAAACCTGGGGACATAATCCAGATCCAGGTCCTCATGGGACATAGCAAGGTACAAAATAACTCATGCCAAAATAAATACAGTACAGCAATAAATAAAGCAATAGGGTAAACTATGTAACCAGCTATGTGATATGCAAGTGAGAGCATTATTCATACTCATGCTGAGACTACTACAGGCTCTGTGTCAGGCAAACCCATAGCAGTATTTTCTCGAAGGGCCAGTAAATGTGTCAAAGCTCTGTGTCAGAGTCTAAGGCACCTCCAGTAAAGTAATATATATATAATCAGCCTTTTGTATGGTAAAACTCTCCCCACCCAACGTAATCGCACGTCTCATGTTCGCGATGTCTCATGTCCATGTCACGCAAGATCATATCTAATGCAACAAGTCATAATGAGATCTAAGCATGTATAAAGTATATGTCATAAACCTGTATCCTATACAGAATTACCATGAATATCTTAGGAAGATTCTGTCTCATGAATAGTGTCAGGTGTCCTGAGGTATGACGTACTTGATAAGACAAGCACAAAATATATAGTATCTCGATATCTATGTCTAGGTGACATTACACAACTCTGCGTTCAGTGTTGACACCCGAATATTAGTCGGACGCTAAGTAATGTCACACGACCCTAGGTTGAACAGAGATCTTACAGTCATAAATCAAGAAACTAGTATAAACAGATGCTGCAAGTAGCGGCAAGGTACACTTGCCTGAGATTTGGTTACCAACTGCGGCTCTGGTACCAGTGGGTTCTGCAGGTACTCCTCCGGTTGCTGAAATAGACATCACCAACAGATTCAAAAAATATCAAATAGCTAGAAACGCCTGTCCTTTAGTCCAATTTGGACACAGGGACAAAAATGACAGTTTCTGGTCAAAGTGGGATCCACATGTGGCCCGCTTCACACCAAAAAATATGCCAGAGATAATGTTCTCCAAATTCGTCAAACTTAGTGTCCACAAGTCCAGAACGACAATACGAACCCAACGAAACGTCTAGAACTGGATTCCGATGAGCCAATCACAAAATCGTCCGTCAAGTGGAACCGTGGGGCCCACGATACGCGATTTTGTCAACGTTCTCAGAATCGAACCAAACTTGGGTCACAGGACCAGCGTATTACTACGAGTCCGATGGCATAAGTTTCGTTTCGATCCGATGTGCATACACAAAGTTACAACGAGTTCTAGAACAGGGCCGATATAGGGCGTTATCGACGGATACGCGTTGATTCTGGTGTGCACGTACATCCAAATCAACTTTCGTAAAATCTCACACGGCCGTATTAACGGGGCGCACCTTTTGGTGAAGTCCACACACGACCAAGTCGTCCCGTTTGGCGGGGCGCACTCAGTTCCGGGAAAAATAGGGCGAGTATTTTCCTAATTTTGGATCGCAATTCGCGATCGCCACAGAATGCGACACACCGAGCGGGTTGCACGGGCATCGAGAGGGTCACACAGGGTTCTCGTCACAACAGACAGAACGAGAAATGGGGCAGCAAGGAGAGAGAAAAGGCTACCTGAACAGGGCTCCACAGAAACCGAAATTCCGTCCTCGCGAGGCGGCGCGACGCGGTGGCTAGGGTTAGGGTTAGGGTTTCTCGCTGTGCTGCGGCTGGGGGCGCGGGGGCTTCGTCGGAGGAGGAGACTGCTTGGGCGGAGGCGGCTCAGGCGGAGGCGATGGCGGCTAGGTCCCGGAGCTGGAGGCAGCTGCTGGCAGAGCACAGGCGGAGGTAAGCCGCTGCTGCTGCTGCTGCTGTTGCCGGCGAGGAGACGGGTGCGGGTCAGGCAGAGGCGACTGGGGCTCTGGTCGGGGACGACGGTGGAGACGACTGGGTTCGAGGCTGAGGAGCTAGGGCACATGCGGTGGAGTGAGGTGGAGCTCGGAGACGACGGAGGTGAAGGCGGAGGGTGGCCGACTGTGGAGATCGGTGGTGGTGGCGCTGTGGGGTTGTCGGAGAAGGAAGCGGCCGGGGATGGCTAGAGCAGAGGAGGGAGGCGGAGGCGGTGGCTGCGGTGGCTGGGAGTGGCCGGAGTCGAAGGGATTATATAGGGGAGAGGGAGGAGAACATTTGGTAGTTACGGGCGGGGAGACGAGCGCCAGTTGGCGGCGGTTACGGGCGGAGGAGCTGGGGTAACGGGCGGGCTGCGGCGTAACGGCCGGCGGCGGGTGGAGACGAAGCGGCAAGGTCGGGGTCGGGTTCAGGAGTATACTGTAGCAGCGGGTAGGTTAGGCGGGTCGGGTCGGGTTCAGTTTCGGATCCGACCCGATCCAATAGGAAATGGGTTGGGTTCAGCTAGACCGGGACGGTTCAGGGTCAGTTCGGGTTGGTTTGGTTCAATAATAAACCGAATTTATTTAGGGTTTATTTTGGTTTAATAAAACTTAGTTTTTAGGTCTTTAAAAATGTTTCGGGGTCCAATAAAATCCAGAAAAATTACCCTATGTCTAATATTTTATTTTACACCCAAAAATATTATTTTCATAATATTTAATAAAATTATTAAAAATACTTAATACCAGAAAATAATTGATTTAATTAGTTAAAAAATCACAGAAAATTCTAGAAAATTTATTTTTAAAATCTGAAAAAAATTTGGGGGTTTACAACTGCTTGCACCAGGGCCTACTTACTAGGTCTAATCAACAAAATTTTATTTCCAAACTCTGAATTTAGGACAAATTTATGTTTTTTTATCTTATTTGGAAAATCTGACAGAATCTACCCGTCATGCATGGAGAGCTTCTGTGTTGGCATATATGTACAACTCCATGTCAAATTTGTGCATTTTACTTCAGTGGATAAAAGACAGAAAAATTTGAATTGATGAATGACATTATTATAGGTATAATTTTTTATATAATTTTATTTACTAAATTATATATACACTTACATGATATATTTTTTATAGGTTTGGTCCTACGAGCACTTCAGTATTGGTAGGCCAGTCTCCCGTATTGATACCGAAGATGGTGTCTTTCCATCAGCTTTACGCTGGATGGCGGCTGCAGCTGATCCAACTCGATGTGCTCACAAGGATATCACAGTATATCTGGGCCAATTCGATTCATTAAGGTTTAACGAGGTAAAAATATTATAGTCTCTTATATATATTTTTTATTTTATACAGTCAATATGTTTATTATCTTATAATTTTTTGACATGAAATAGATAATTTTTTTACCGTACCAGCTTGGACAGATTCCTCTTGAGTTACAAACAACAACCTTTGGATTGAGTCTACATAGATTTTTCATAATATTCCACGATAACATCATGTATCATTCAGCTAATTGTGTTATGCGACAGTTCTGGATGACACAACACATTCCTGATGAGCCACCATGTTTCAATCGTGGTAAAGGCAATGCAACTACCAGATGTAAATTCTCTCACCCAAAAATAGGTATTTTGTATGTATTTTGTAATTCTTGTATTTGTTTTAGATTATTTCTCAAAACAATTAAAATCTAATGATTTTATTAGGACACTTCACCGTGGTTTGGACATTAATAATATAGGATGAACCCAAAAATATATATCTCCCTTCATAGGAAGTAGCCTACACAGGAGATACTGTCTGTAGGATCTGTTCGTGGCACAAATATTTGACCCCTTGGTGTTAGTATAACATTAGTGTAACGACCATAGATTAATTGTTAAATATTTAGATAATATATATAAATTAATTTTGGTTATTTTCTAACCCCAACTTCTTACAATTAGCAGCCCATAACTTCCCGTGCCAAATTAGGTAAATTTTCTTTTTTATAGATGTGCACATTATTTACTATTACCTATTTTGTTGAATATCTATTTAGTTATTTACTTAGTTAATTAGATAATATAATTATTTGATTTATTACTAAATAAATATCGAATTATTAATTATAAAATATTTTGTGCGTAGTATTATTAAAACTTTTTTCTAGAATTTATTTTGTGTGCAAATATTATTTTTGGGATTTTTAACAACATCTATAAATGTAAATATGTATATGTTAATATATATATAGTTATTATTAATAATAGTAGTAGTAATAGAAGTAATAATAATAATAATAATAATAATAATAATAATAATAATAATAATAATAGTAATAATAGTACAAAAGAAAAAGAAAAAGAATAAATAAATAAATAAATAAAACCCTCATACAAAACCTAATAATACCTAAACCCTAACATTTTCCTAATAACTAAACCTAAATTCCTATAACTAAAGCCTAGATCCCCCCCGCACACAGTATCTCTTCCTCTCTCTCTCTACCTATATATACAGCATATATATAACAACAAACCCTAATACCCAAACCCTAACCCGGCTAGACCTCGACCTCGACGACCGATCGTCGGCGAACCCACGCCGACCGCCGCCGAGCAGTGCTACCGCAGCCGGCCGACCGCTGCAGGCCGTCCGCGCACCGCGCGCGTGCAGAAATACCGTCCCGAGTACCCATTTTCAAGGTGATGTATCTCCTTCATTTGTGATTATTTTTGTATGCGGTTTATTCATGTACGTTCATAACCTAACCCTCTAGGATTTTCATTCAAGCGGGACGAGTTTTCGTGTCCTAAATTAGTCGAAAATTCGACCAAAAACTGACCGAAAAACTGACCAAAAACAGTCCAGAAACTTCAACCCGAACCCCTATGTTCACACCCAATATGCCGCCAACCTGTTTATTATTTTTGAAAAAAAATTAAAGGGTTTTATTCTCCATATAACTGAGAATTTTTTTGTTATTTTAGTTTTTGTTAATTTGTTCTATGTGTAAAATTATTCGACTTCCAAAACGACAAAAAACTTGTTATTTCAAAATTAAAATTTTGTGATACGGAGTACGTCCCGCCAAACGGGACCGCCTCGTCGTGTACCAATTGTACAGAAAGGCGCGTATTGTATATCCTATCGTGTGGGCTTTCACGAAAACTGATTTGGACGTGTGTGCGCGTCGAAATCAATCTGTATCCGTAAAAAGTTTCCATATCGCGACTTTTACAAAATACCACCCCATTTTGTGTACGCTCGTCAGAATGCGATAAAACTTACGTCATTGGATTCATAGTATTACACTGGTCCTGTGACCCAAGTTTCACACAATTCTGTGATAGTTGACCAAGCTGCCTATTTGCGGGCCCTACGGTTGACTTTAAGGGAAAATTTGTGATCGGCTCACCGGAATCCAAAATTGGACATACCGTTGAGTTCGTATCGACGTTTAAAATTTTTTTGAGCTATAATTTATCCTATTTAGAGACCTTTACCTCTTTCATATTTTTTGGTGCAAAGTGGCCCACATGTGGACCCGCTTTGACCCAAAATTACCGTTTTGCCCCTGTGTCCAAATTGGATGAAAGGATAGTATTTTCTAGCTATCTTGCTTATTCTGGAAATGTTGGTGATCTTTATTTCAGTATCCGGAGACGTTCATTCGGAGGCCATAGTTTTTGATCCTCTATACTTGACACCTAGACGTTTACACTATGCAGCTTTCTTGCCAGGCAAGTATACCGTGCCATTGTACTGTGATTTATATTTCATATGGTGCATGCATTTTATTTTTGTCTTTTAGTTCATATATTTTAACTACTATATAAATTGTGCGTTCAAGAATAACTTGGGTGCAACGACGGTGGCATCGTATTTTATCTTTATTATATATTATACATATCGACCTAGTTTTACGAGACCACCACATGATTTGGAGGCATTACTAGGTTTTATTGGCCGTGACATATCTGTTACAAGAGTGTGAGTCTCATGTAGGACACGGACTTGCATGACAGGCTGGCCTCCTGTACGTATGGGACGTGCGATAGGAAATAACTGCTGATAGAAATTGCATGCTAGAAGACTTGGCAGTTATTAGAGGTATCATTGTGTCAAGGATATGACATGCTTAGAGCTTGGGGTGGAGATGACAATAAGTAAGGGGTTTGGGCTCCTTTGCACTCTCCTTGCGTAACCCGTATGCTCCGTCGGAGATACGCGATCATGATGACCACTATATATTATTATTATCAGGCGGCCTCTGGCGTTCAAAAGACGACATGCTTTTTAGGCCCCTGAATCTCTGAGAGAATCATGCCAATCCCATGTTATCCAGATAGCCCATGTGTTAGAAATTTGTTCTCAAAGTGCATTCATATAGATGGTTAGGCGACCCATTAGATGTTTATTTTTAGTACTTTATTGGCATACTTCTATGTATCTTGTTATGTCCCTCTGAGGATCCGGTCCCTTTCCAGGTGTAGACGATCATTACTATTCACAGAAGCACGGATCATGACTTGCTACTTCGTTATCTTTCGATGAGGTCTTCTCTTCGAGTCTCATTGTTCATTAGATGATGTACTTATTTTATTTCTTTTATATTCTAGTTGGTAGTGGATTTATCTCCATCCAACTATTATTTCTCCTCGACTAGTTCATATTTGGGTTATTGACATATTAGATTATTTATTTATTTATGATTCTGTGGATGAGATTTAGTTATGCCATGTGACTTGTGACAATATATATACCACATGTGAGTTAATATTCATAATACAGCGTACGTGTGTATTATGGTATCCATATATTGGAGTTGTCATATACATACGGCTGACATGCTTACGTATTCCTAGTCCTACGAATTTTGGGACTGGGGCGTGACACCAGAGCACGCAGATTGATTCCTTTATGAAATTCTAGATTTGAGACACATAAGGTGGGACATTTGTCTCAAATGATGTCCTCTATTGATAATGGTAAGTTATTCCAAAAGTTTAACAAAATTTACTTCAAAAATTATAAGAAATCATATGCTCATAATTTGTAATAGTGCAGCCTACGATGATGATGCATATAGATCTTAGTGGGGAGCTCCTTTTATCAGCAACAAAGCCTACCACTATGAGGAGTTTCGATTCCAACATCGAGCCATAGATGATTATAGTCTCCGTGGCTATTATGATTATGTAGAAGGGCTGATACATTATTTTTATATGAAAATGTCTATCTTCGTTGTACTTATTTATACCCTCTATTGAATTCTATTTAATATTTCAGCTTCCAAATTTAAATACCGCATACGAAAATTATCCAATGGGCGACCCGTTGCGCACAACGTTTGGCAAAATTTTTGCTGCTATATAACGAGGACCGACTCCTCCGAACCCTCCCTTACTTATTTCATGAGATTATCCTCAGGGTCTTGTTGTACAACGACAAGCATGCCCCCTAGAAAGTATACCTCAGTTTGGTATCAGGATGATAGTCTGCCACTGCAAGATGACGATGTCCCTCAGTGGGCTGGTGAGGGCACTTCTCATTAGCCTGACTGGGGCACTTCTCAGGCGACTGCTGGTGCGAGAACTACTCAGTGGGCTGGTGCAGGCACTACTCAGTGGGCTGGTGAGGGCCCTTCTCATTGGCCTGACTAGGGCACTTCTCTTGCGACAGCCGGCACGAGCACTACTCAGTGGGCTGGTGCGGGCACTACTAAGTGGGCTGGTGAGGGCACTTCTCGTTAGCCTGACTGGGGCACTTCTCAAGCGACGACCGGTACGGGCACTACTCAGTGGGCCCCCGAGGGAGATTCTCAGTGGGATAGCCTGTTCGCCTCCGGAGTTACCAACTATACGCATATCTTGACAACTCCATCAGCACCGATGCCATCTCAAGTGGAGGACATTCAAGGAGGTGGTGATGATGCGGCCCCGGAGAATACACGAAAAAGAGGGACCGACTCAATCTAAGAGAGATTGATCGTCCGAACTATCGAGAATTAGCTAAGAGAGGTCGATGAAATTGTTATATCAGTATCAACTTTATTTCAATGTAACTTTCTTCTATTTAAATAAAATTATATATTGTTCTTATAAAATAAAACTATTTAAAAATCTACGATAAGGTCTTCATTCTCTTGGTTGGTTTGTATATCTCCTTCTATTGTGTCCTAAACTATTGTAGTTACTACATCGAAGATCTCTTGAAGATTGATCATTCGCTTTGATCTGGTTCTTCTTTGGTCTTCCCGTCTTAAGTCGTACATCTGATACTCCAATGTGACTTCTAACCAATGTATTTTGGAGGTTGTAAAGGACTAAAATTGGCTCCAGATGCAGCTCATATACGATTCTTAATGCTTCATTAGAGAAAATAGCTGGATAAAAACTCTCGATGCTAATATTTTTAGACTTACACGCATAACATGTATGTACACATGGAAGCAAAGTATGATACCACTTTAAACATGAACACGATTTTTTATCTAAGTCTACAACATATGTTCTATTTGTTTTACAATCTAATATTTCAAACAACTATCTAACTATATTCAACGTTTGCAGCCGGTGATTTTCTTTTATGATAAGAGTTATAGTTTATAATATCTTCGGACAATTATCAGTTTAAAGATTTTCAGCTTTTTGCCTGTTCTTGTCCTGAAGTGTTATAATTTTGGCTCAAATTCTATCAAGTAGTGTCGTTATTGGTTTATCACATAAATTTTTTATCCAGTTATTGAAGCATTCAGGAAGATTCGACGTGTGAATACCTAATCTGGGACAAGGAGAATAAGCTGTTATCCAGTGTGAAAAATACGAGTTTCATTATTTACTCCAACGAGCCAGTTGTAAACATCTATATTTTCAGCTTTAATTTTTTCCAAACAATAGTTCGCATCTGTTTCATTATAGCATATAACAAGATAATCTAAACTATGTTGAAAATATGAAAATCTGAAGACTTTTTTCAAATTATGTTTAAAATGTTGAATACAAAAAATTGAGGCGATTATGGAAAGATATCATGCATAGCCCTTATAAATCCTTTTTGTTTATCTGATATAAAAAAAATTTTATTCTCAAACCATTTAAAAACCAAGTCCAAGAATCAGTATTTTTACCCTCAGCAACAACATAAGCAATTGGATATAATTGATAATTTGGATCATGAGCACAAGAAATAAATAAAATACCTTGATATTTAGAGGAAAGAAATGTAGCATCCGTACTAATCACAGGTAAACATCCCCTTAAAAATCCATCAATGCATGTCTTAAAAAAATAAAAATTCTTTTAAATTTATTGTCTTCTGTAGTCTGTATAAAATATTGGCTACCTGGATTTGTCTCAATAATTCTAAATCATACTCCTCAAGACTACTATATTCATCAATATAACTACCATTTATTTTGGATAGAGCAAGTTCCCTAACTTTCCAAGCTTTACAATATTTAATATATATTTTATGTTCTCTATATATATCATTTACAACATGCGATGACTACACGATTGATTATCTCAAATTTTATGAATAATCTTACTTTTAACCCATACAGTAGTAGCTAATGGATGAGAACCTGTTGTAAGTTCTCCTAAACAAGAATGTACGTTTTCTAGCGTAGTAATAACAAAACCTTCACATTTACCACTTGCTTTAGCGCATACTCTCCATTTACAACTTGAGTCGTTACATTTATATACAATTCCACTAGCATTGTTTAAAGTAGCATGACAAGTAAAATTATGTGCAATTGATATATTATTAATAAAATATCTAAATTCATGACGATTATCAAATTTTTTTCCAATGATTAATCCAGAAATGCTAACACTATCAACATTGCCATCAAATTCATTATCTAAATTTTTAATTAAATTATCATTGTTTTCATCGTCGTTATTACCATCATCTACTATATGTTCTTGTTCAGTAAATGAAATAACTTGATGAGAAGAATTAGGAGCAGTATAACTTGATTAGAAGCACGTATACTACTTACAATATTATTTCTAGGTGGTGGTGAAATTACATAAATATTAATGTACGTTGCTTGTACATTAACTTCTAGAATAAATTTTCATGTTTGTTCACTAATTAACTTTATACAATTAGTTAAATAAACACGAACCAATATAAATTGATAATCAATAGAACATTGCTCAACAATTTGATTACGTAAACTATCAAACAAAATATTTCGATCAATTAAAAAAAAATCAGTAACTCCTTCATAAACTAACACATTTAGCACACCTCCAACCGAACATAATATTGTTAGACTTTGATCCATGACAAGAAAATGAGCTTCTAAATACAGTAAGTGAGCTGAAGTAGCTTCTGTTGAGTAAGATGTTGAGTGAGAAATGAATAGAAGAATTTTATTTCTGAAAGTATACGTGGGTTGAGTGAGAAATGAATAGTGGGTTGAGTGAGAAATGAATAGCAGAAGAATGAAAGCAATTTATAGATATGAGAAAAAAGAGCCGTTGTAAGAATATGAACGTTACAATATGAACATACCCAGAAAATAAACCAACAAAAAATAACACAAAAAAACCAAACCAAATCAAACCATAAACATAAAACCAAAAAACAAACACAAAAAAACACATTTTCGCCAACTCAGTTGGCAAAAATTTGGGCAATCACTCGGTTGGCGAAAATCCAACAATTTTCGCTCAAAATTTGCCACGTCGGATTCCACGTCGGTTTTCGTCAGATTTTCGCCAACTGGGTTGGCAAAAATTGAGCATTCCTAATTTTCGATAACTCGATTGGCGATATGTATCGAAATTTTAATTTTTTTTAAACTTCTATCATTATACTTAATTAAAATAAAATTATTATCGGTACAGTAAATTTTCTGTTAAAAATATTAATTAAAGATAATAGGAGTATCTAGGTAAATATAAAATATGTTTTTTGGTATTCCTAATTACAACGGTTTTTAATTCTTTTCTCATACATACTAATAGAACCATGCACGAGAGTACTTCCTAATAATTAATACTAGTTGTGTGTTAATTGAGGACATGTTGTGAATTAAATGTAGGCTGTTAGTCTTCCTAATAATAATATAAATAAACATCTATAGAAATAATTAATCATGTTCTGGATTTTTTTTATGTATTAGTATTGTAGATGAACCATGTGTTGATGATATGATTAGATTGTTATCCATTGAGATAATTATTCCTTGACAAAGTGATTAAGTGAACATATAATTCATGAACTTATACTATATATATTCTAATTGTATGATCAAAATACGTATATAAAATACGTGTAATGCAAGAGCATGTATACTAGTCGATAATAATCCTAAAATATGTTATTTTAGAGTAAAACACTCAACAGGATACAATTCTTTTTAGTTCATAGAGTTGTTGTTGCTCCGTATCGCTCTCACTTGTGCACTTGGATCACAACAGACACAACACGACACAGCACCGCAGGTCAAAACACAGGTGTATATTGTCCTCTTTTATTTTGGCATGTATTATCCATTGTTATCCTTGAAGTTCAGACCCTTAGCATTTCAGCCATTTTTCTGCCAAATGTACAATATATAGGGTTTATTTTTGGATTTTTCCTCTTTCATCCGGCGAAAAAGTTTAGAGAAGCTCTGTCGGAGTTGTTTTATTATATATTTATCATGGCTTTTTCCTCTCCCATCCGTTGAAAGGGTTAGAGAAGAAGCTCAGTCCGAGTTATTTTAAACACTCCTAAAATCTTATTTTGCATTCTTTTTTTAATTTTATTCATTTAAATTTTAAATTTATTCATACATTAAATCTGAAATTAATTTATGATATTTCTAAAATCTCATCATGCACTCATAAAATTACATCATGTATTTTTTTGTAAATTAATATAATATTTAATGCAGTAGCAGATTTAAATTTAGAATAAATAAAATTTAAAAAAAAAATACAAAATGAGATTTTAGGAGTGCTAACAGCACCCTTATTTTGTTATCATGTCTTTTCCCTCTTTCATGAGTCTAAAAGTATAGAGAAGCTCTATCATGTTTAATTTATAAGTTTATTTTTGTTCACCCACCAAAATTATGGTGTTTGTTCATCCTCCACTAAAAATTTGACACATTTCAATTCAGTTAACATAATATCACTTTGAAAGTGGTTTTGTTCATCCATCAAAATATTTTTTTATCTTTAATTTGATTCGTGTCAAATTTTTAGTAAAAGGTGAATATACATCATAATTTTGATGTGTGAACAAATATGAACTCTTTAATTTATAGCTCTATATGATTAGTAGACATTATCATCATCATCATCATCCAAGTGGTAATCACTCGTTACTCCGTGTTTTTCCAAGCAAGCAATGTTAAAACTGTAACAGCCTAGAACAGGGTGAAGGTCGGAAGAAGAACAAAAGTTTGGCATCTCTGCTGGGTTAAAGCTTGCTCAGACTCATCCCAAATTTAAAAAAAAAAAAAAATTGACAATTGCTAAATGTATTACACAGTTTGTTAGGGGTTATCAAAATTTTCCAGTTCCACTTTATTGAAAGACATTTTGACAAGTTTTAATATGCACATAACTATCAATTCATTTTTTTTTTACTGTCAAAATTACGATGTTTCCTAATAAACTGTATTGTGCCTTTAACAAATGACATTATTTGTGTGCTTTAGTCGTTTGAATGAGAAACATGTTAGGAACGAAACACGGAAACCGTTTCCTCAAACCAAGTGACTGCAAGAGAACCGAAGTAAATCACACGAAAATTAGCTTGCCAAATTCACAGACAATTAAAACACGACGCAAAGACAAACGATTTTGATAAAAAAAATTCTTACGAAAAAAATTACGGGATAATCGAAGTCCAACTCTGATAAAAAATTTCACTAATGGATTAGAAAAATACACCATCTATAAACTTTTCCATCGATCCAGCAGAATTACCGTAACAACTCAAAGTAATAAAAAATGATTACAAGTCGTTACCGAAAAACGAAAACGACGAGAAAATCATCCAAAACTATCTTCCTTCAAAATAGCCACAAATCCCTTCTTCTTCTTTTTTTTTTTTTTTCTGAAAGTTACCTACTTTGAGATCTTAACAATAAATGTTGTGCCTTAGTCATTTCAATGAGAAACCAAGTTCTATGTCCCTTGCCACATAATAAAAAAAAACTTAAAAAATAGAAAAGACCAAATTTGTGTTGTATGTTTTGGTTTAGTTTGTTTGTAATTATGTTATGTATTTGGTGCCGAATGGTTTGTGTTCCACATAATCGTTCTGTTGACCTTGTCATCCATTTTTTGGTTCAAATTGGACGTTAGTTCAAAAACATTTAGAAACGTCCCAAAACATTTTGAAAATGGACGCAGACGTAAATATTCATCCCAAAACAAAATTTCAAATTAAACCTCAATATATAATGTGTTTATATCGCCACAAGCATCTCCATAATTGTTAATCCCGAAATCAAATCAAAGTAGAGGAGATCTACAAAGTAAAAACTCACACAAGAGTTCGTCTCTACAAAAGTTGGTACACTGAGATTCATACAAGAGTTTCTCTACAGTGACACACAACTCCACAGAAACACTAAACCAGGAACATGTTATAAACTGACGACCCAAAAAAATACAAACGCAACAAGAATCAGAAAATCGTTCTTCTCTTTACGTTCGCAGACGCTACAACGAGAAGGAACGGGAACAAGAAAAAAAATATAAAGAAGGAAACTCTTTACTGCAGTGATCAAAACCACTGGTGCGTTGTCTGACTAGATACCAAGGCGCATGTGCCGAAAGTAGTCACTGAGTGCAGATAGCGCCGTTAGGCGCCGAAAGCAGCAGCCCCGTAGCACAGAGAAACACGCACCTCCTGCACCGCACGACGCCGCTAACAATAGATCATGTCCCCTCCATATCAGACATAGCACCTCACCTCATGTCGACCAGGCCGCATGGCCCTGGCCGCATGAGCATTTGTTGCATAGGCACTGGCCGCATGGCACCAGGCCGCATGGGCACCCGGCCTCATTGCCTCATGCGCACCTGGACGCATGCGCTCATGACGCAAAGAGATCGAGCATGCTTTCGAGCTAGCAACCGTGCATACAACTCGCGCATAAAAGGAGCGGATGAGCGCCATGCGACGATGATGACGTGCTAAGTGCAAAGTACGCCAACAAAGTACCACTTTGCGCCATTGAGCTCGAGTCCGAGTCGTTAAGTCCCTTCGGGACTTAGTTCAAATTTTTTTTTTCCAAAGGTGGTGACAAAATTTAAGATTGTCATAAAGGGGTTTACACTTAATCCCTCTAGGAAGGTCAACCCACATGGACCACCACCCCATGTACATAAACCAATACTAAGCATAGCTATATATTAAGATATACACATTGGTTGCTTTCCAATGTGGGACTAAAACTCCCAAAGCAAAGTAAAAAATACCAACAATTTTCCATATATATTATAATATATGGTCGAGCGTCCCTCACAGTGACTGCCCATCATGTATTAGGATAGATGTTGCCTACGACTTGAATCTTTCCGCATGGGTCAAACAACAGTATGATACAAGAATGAACTACGCCTTGAATTCTGAACCATAGCTGTTATTTCTTTTCCACTGGCACAATGACATCAGCTGTGCGTCCGGTCGCACATTAAAGGCCCTGTGCTGACCTGGTGTAATACCCCGTTCCGCTCAAGCGGACTGCCGATTCAAACGGCAAAGTGCAAACGTCCCGACCTGCCTTGCTCAGCGAGGCAACTCGTTTGAGGCAAGGATATCCAGACTTGGTCCCTACAGGAGTTCGGCTAAGGCTTTCAGAGGCTCGCTCGCAGTATCACTCGACTGAGGCGGATCATCGCTAAGGTGGGTGGCTACGGTGAACTTGTCTTTGCTTAGCCAGCACATATAAAATACATGAATGATACATGCTAGTCGCTAGGTGAATCACCCCCTGCATGCTAATAAGAATACAACGCACCTAGCTAAGAGAATAATCTCAACTTGTATTGCTTATGCTAGAACATGGAAATAAAATATTGCTTATATATTCAGACACCCGCATGCTACCTTTGCCTTGGGCAACTAGATCCGCTATGCCTCGAGTAGAACGACTGGTATGTATATTCAGTAGTGCACTATTAACTTCCTATACTGCACGACCCTAGATAACATTGCTTGGAAAGGCCCCGTAAGGTTTCACTCGGCTTACCTTCGGGCCCGAGCGAACTTGAATGCTTAAGTTATACAAGTGCATGCTTGCCTGCTTTTATGTATTGACTAGTTTCAATGCTTGCTGCATAACTATGCCAGACCGTGAAACACTATGCTTGTCATGCATTCATTTAGGTTCTCCTCGGAAGACTACCTGATAGTCGTTCCGTGCATGAATAAACCTGAATGTATCCGGGACCGTTAGGTCGCTAAGGCAATTCCCGAACCAGGGAACTTGCACCAATCCTGTGATCCAAGAATCCCTGCTCGTTGAGCAATACTGTCCTGCATGGAATAAAATGGCTCGTTGAGTCGATACTCAATATTTAGAGAAATCCTGATCCTGCCTCAACAAGTTACAAATATATATATATCCTGACTTGAACTTGTTCCATGTAGCTTGTGTAAACTCCCTCGACCAGATTTCAGTAATTTAGGATTAATTTTGACTAATTAGAATTAGTGCAACTTTTAAAATTTTTTTTATTTATTATATATTATATTTGATTGTGCACCTGTTCATTACATAATTAATTAGGGCATCACACTAGCTGTTAACCCTAAATAAATTTTACATTCCAGCTCTAGACTAGTCAGACTACTTTTTCTGTATTTTGTGCAACTTCCAGAAACCTCATCTGGTGCTTCGTTTTAGTCGCACAAATATCGTTACAAACGTATGTATTTATTTCCTATTTAGTTTTCTGCTCTTTATCCATCTCTGTACCCTAGAGATTTGAGGACCAGTAGGCACCTGTTTTCGCCAAACAAAAATACGATAATATTCTACTCTAATTGTATTACAATTATCGTTTTGACACCGTAGAAAAATTATGACTCTAATAGCCTCTAAATAATTAGTGAACACCGTGCGCAGTATTTATTAAATAATAAATACGATGACTGTATCACCTGCAATATCAGACCCTGCACCTGCCCAGAATCACCCCACACTGTCCAAAACATTTTTCCCCAGCTATTTCCCTCATTTTTGTACAATTTAGAATTTCAGGAAATCAGTATTTGAAATTTGGTAAATTACAAAATTACGCAAAATACAAATTTTATGCAATTATGCAATTATTGAAAAGTTAGTGGTTTATATGCAAATTACATGCTAGGTGGCCTAACCCTATTGGCTAGACCATAGGTGTGTGGGACCCACCCAGAAATCCAGAAAAATCCAGCCAAAAATATCCCAAAATACCAAATTACCCATTTACCCCTAAACTTCAAAATAATTACAGGATTGCCACTCCCTCAAAACCCTATATAAACCCTCATTTCCTCCCTTTCAAACCTCACAGCCCATCCCTCTCCCCTCCGACCACCGTCTCCGGCCGTCTCCGACCACCGCCACCCTACCCGAACCCTTCGCCACCCTCCCCTCTTCCCTCCGGCCAAGCCCCACCGCCAGCGCCGCCCTGCTCCGTCGGCTACAGCCCCCGCACCCTCCCCCTTTCCTCACTGTCCACAGCACCATCACCACCCGAACCACCTCTTCCGCCGCCTCCGGCTGTCGCCGACCACCGCCACCCTACCCAAACCCTTCGCCCCGACCTCCCCTACCTACCACCACCACCTCAGCCCCCCACGTCACCGCCTCCGGCCGCCCTAGCCCCCGCAACACCCTCGGCCACCCCCAACCCTAACCTGCCACTTCCCTCCCCGACGCCTCTAGCCGCCACCACCACCGCCGTGCACCTCCGCCACCACCACCAACTTCACCACCGTCCCCCCCTCTCTCGAAGCCGCCGCCTGCCCGGCCACCCCCGCCGCTCCTCCGCCGCCGGCAGCTCTCGCAACCACTGCTGCTGCTGCTACTGCTAACAACTGCTGCTGCTGCTACAGCTTCTCCGGCCGCCTCCGGCCAGCTCCGCCGCCGTCCACCCACCGTCGGCAACCCCTAGGGCCCACCTGTCAGTAGGTATACCCTTTATACCTAGTATATATGTATTTATATATATAATCATATATGTATATATATATGTATATATATGTGTGTATATATATGTATATATATATGTATATAAATATTGTATTTATATGTATAAATGTATAATACTATATAATAATTGTTATATACTATTATTTACAGTATATTATACTGTATAAATATTATATATATATATATATACTATATTTTATACATTTATTTATGTAAATTATATATATGTATATGTATATTATATAATATTATGATATATATATATATATATATACATTTATTCCTATATATATATATCTCTAGTATATATATAAATATATATATATATATATATATATTATATATATATATATATATTATATGTATATATAACATATTTGTAAATGTTGTATAAATACTATCTATACATTTTTCCTTATATTTATATTTCTGCAAAGTCTTATTATATATATCATATATACTATATATTGATCAGCTGGATAATACAGCTTAATTATATATATTATATTTTAATTCTTGCAAATGTCATTTCAATTTATAGTAAATATATTGTACTGGATAATACAGTACCTATACTTATGTATTTAATTCCTGCATTTTCTTTTATTCCTTAAATATTTATATATAAATATCTATATACATATTTAAATTTCTACACTGTCATATATATATATCTATCAGTGGATATACCCTGAGTATATATGTATTTTAATTCTGCCCTGTCATTTCAATTTATCTATAATATTATATATCAGAGGATACACCCTGATAATATTATAATACTATATTATCGCAGTGGATATACCCTGCTACTATATATATTATTGCCTGCATTTATCTATTCTATATATATATACTATTATATATATTATATCTATGCCTACTAAATATATATATCTATACTATATATATGTATATATATATATGTTTTATATTACAGCCTGGATATTCACGAAACCTATCTGTTTTAACAGAAACCAACTTCAGCACAGCTAGTGACCCCCTGTCACCAGCACCTTCACAACTGACTGTAAAATCAGGGTTTCAACACTATCAGGGAGTAGGCAAGTATACCTTGCCAAGTTAAATGTTTAAATTCTCAAATATTGTTATATGCTTCTTGCTTCTGAAATTCATATACCATGACCACCTGAGACTGCCTTAGGTACAGTCAACTGTTATGTTGACATGATATTACAGACTCACCAACAGTTGAGAGAATATCCTAATATATTCTCTTAAACCCTATCACGGAAACACGCAACATGGTTGCATTTACATATATGGATGTGAGCTGCGTAATTGGTTAGCTACCAGTACGTGTGACCCGCATCACGGATTAGAATAACTCAGGAAATGTACGAGTTGACATTTAGTTTCATTGGGATGGGAAAGATAACTAGTTGACGTATGGGACACCCCCTCCAATAATGTTCTATACCTTCGCACCAGGCTCCTTGGAGATGGTCGATTGCAGAGTTCCCTGAGTCGGGGGCATACGACACATATACTAGCCAGTCGCCACGATTGGTGAATTACGTCAGCGTATGTCTAGCCACACCTTCCCATACGTACTACTGGATCTTTATTTGCATTTTCACTTAGTATGGTTAGTACCCTGTATTTATTTTATTTCTTTATTCAGTATTTTACATTACATGGCATGTCATTTTTCTGTATCTTGTTACGTCCCACTGAGGACCTGGTTCCTTGCCAGATCTAGATGAGGCTTTCTACCCCACAGTGTACGGGCCTGATCAGGAGGCCAGATGTGCTACCGAGGAGGAGCTCGAGGAGACACCCTCAGAGTAGGCTTGACCCTAGATGCTGCTACCTAGATATGGAGATGTTTTGATCAGATAGACACTGCTTAGTCTATCTGATTTTTCTGCGCTATTATCAGTTTTTGTAGTAGGCTTGTAATCTCACCAGTTGTGTACTGTATCAGACTCAGTTATATATATATTTCAGCTCTTGTTTTTCTGACATATTGTTGTGGATGAGATAGTTTTACCTGTTCTATACTTGTAGTATTTTAGGACAGCGTAGCACGTCCCTTTGGGTCCATCAAAGTGGATTAAGCCCTTAGTGACGTGTCAGCAGGCCAGTGACACGTGGCCTAGTTCCTGACATTTTTTGGGACTGGGGCGTGACAGCTTGTTCTATATATATATATCCTGCCCTGAACTTGTTCCTGTACCTGACCTGACCCTGAAGATTAGAGACTTGCATGGTCACAGGACAACTTGGAAATAATGTTTTAGTTCCGCAGACGGTCGCTGGGGCACTGGCACCGATCTGATCCGGACGGAACTCCTGATAGTCGCCTGCTGTAGGACGGAATGCCCTGGGATGTCCTGCTCTATTCGTCGCACGATATTTCGTACTGAGACTAGACCGTCTATTATGGCGCCGTGCCAGTGACCTCATGTTCATATAGATAAGTCATCCTCGCTTAGCGGCTACCCGCGTGCTAGTCACTGCATCGCATCGAGAATAACTGAACACCTGAACGATCTTGTTATAACAACACTTGTGCATAAAGAGCACTTGATCATCATATGCAACACACCTGATATTTTCTGTAACCCGTGCACCCAGAACGGGATCTCGCACTGAAACGCTTGTGTTTGCATATGCTTCGCCCTGAATGCTTATACATGGTTGTGCTTGAATTAACTTATTTTTTCTTGGATAGGAAGGATTGGTAAGTTGGTAAGTCTCGCCGTGTTCCCTCTTATATCGCACGGCGCACTGCCACACGAGTTAGGCTATTCAAATCTTGCATGAAACTGATCCTAAGGCAACTAGAAAGACAACTTAATAGTTGGTGCACGAAACTTGTATTACGTGTTTGGATTTGTCGAGTGCGCGAGTAGCCTCCCCACCAGTGCATTCATGTACTGATAACCCACCATATTTCTTGCAGGGTGCGGGAGAACCTCGTTCGGTGCGGATGCCTCCTTCGTGCGTGCTAAGGCGTGGAGTTCAACTCAGAAGCCTTGGAACGCTACGTCCGGAACTGAAGCACATATACAAGACATAATGTTGGAACATCGCCTCGCCTGAACATCGCCTCGCCTGAACATCGCCTCGCCTGAACATCGCCTGAACAATCGCCTGAACATGTCCTGTATATCATCCATAAATGTAGCCACTTGGCACGCTTTCATGTTTCAGAGAGAGTGCTCGAGCGACTTGTAATCTCGGCTATACGCCGCCTGTAATACTTGTTTTAATATGAATAAAAGAGCTTGCTTTACTCCAACTGTGTTTCCATGCTTTCGCTATATTGTCGACTCAGAGAACCTGTTACCGATCGCCTATGCATTCATGATTTTGCTGTACTCGGACAATCTGTGCGACTCTGTGGCTTAGAACTCTTACCGCCAGCCAACGAACCACGGCCTTGCACGGGCGTGGCTAACGCTCGTGCGGCATCACGCCCGGATGGATCAAAGCGATAGTTCCGCGGAAGCGCTGGCGCGGTGATTCTCGCCTAGCGGGAACGGCCGATTTGCCTGCGGGAGATCGAGGCGTGACAGATTGGTATCAGAGCCTGGCTTATACGCCTTTGGATTTCGTTTCGAATATCTCTGTTTCAAAAGCTCGTTCGTGGGTTATGTGCACACACTCTCTCAATGCCTCGATAGGATATTCCAAACAATAAGTCTAAATACTTTTAAAGAGTTGCATTGAATGGTATGATTGCCTGTATGAAATTGTGTTGCAAGGGCCTTTGTGCCAACCTGTACTAGTCCTTATGGGATTAGATTCGTGCTAGACTCGTACATTATGTGCAAACCCGAGATGCCTATACATGTTTACCCAACTGGTTAGTGCGAAAACGAATATTGCCCGAACGGTTAGCTATGCACTCAGCCTTTTGGCTAAGTTGTGTAGAATATCTTGCACCAAGACTTTTTGGTGCAAGCCAGTTATAAACAAGATTTGGATATCGTTCAGGAATGATACGAGTCAGACCTAGAGCTGCAAATTGATAGACTTTATCGGATTTATCGCTTAGGCGAATCATGCTTGGTTGTGGGTAATAGCTCGAACGATAATTCAGGTTGGGAGACACAATCAAATATAGTTGTTTGGACGACTATCAATCCCGAACATATATATGAGATTAGATTTTATCAGGCGAACCCTGAGTATCGTGCTAGAAATTGAGGAACGAGTTAGTGAGTAAGCTAACGATAATGCGAGCACCGATTAAGAAACTTGATGGAATAACTCGATTCCGAGTGGTGGATGGATCATTTAGAAACGTCCAAACGGATCCATAACCCGTGCGATATTCAGACTGAACGATATTGAGAATAACTTGAGTAAATGATAAGGCTTATATCGAATAGAAATTCTCGGAAATGGAAACCAATATCTTGGTTAAGGAAAACTTATTGGAAATTGAGAATTGAGCGAGCGATTTTTGATTGAAACCAAAGGATTGAACTTGAGTACAATATCGCTCAATATAAGTTAGCCTGAGAATGAATACTGTGGTTCGATGAGAGATATAAGAGATAATGGAACTGGCTTGATATTTGTAAGAACAATCTTGAAATCGAGTTTGGAAGAACGAACTCGATATATGGAACATATCAGAAAAAGTAAGACTTGGGCTGGAATATTTGAACTTGGTTATCGTGGAATGCCAAAAAGTAGACTGTGAAAATATCGAACGTTAACATTGAAGTAGAATGATTTTGCAAGACGAACTATAATTACTGCATAAATGGACCTGACTTGATGGATATATTATTGGATGGAATTTAAAGGTTAAAGGATAAGGTGTCTCGATCGTGTCGAAGATAGCCATAACATTCAAACGTTCTTGTCTTGTACGAGCATAACTCTATACCGCACATGCGTTACGCCCAGATTAGGACGATTATCCAGCGGGAGCATTGACGTGATGATCTTACGTCCAACGTGGATGATCGAACTTGCGGGAGACCGAGGCGTGACAACTTATGGATCGTCTTGACTTCTGGCTCGACACGATAAGACGAGTTTGGAATGCAAGTGATTGAAAATGTTTCAATGGATTAGTTAGCCTTGAACCTGAAATAAATCATGTTTGATGGTTTTTGTGAACGAATACGTGAATCAGGTTGAACGACTTGGAGAAATGATCTAAGGCTTAGAATTGAATCTTGGCTTGGTGGACTAGGCTTGGAATGGATACGATTCTATCAAAATATATTTGAGGAGATAGAATATGCAAACCACTAGGCTTGTCCTGCAACTTGGATATATATTAGATTTTATTGAACGGACTCGTCCCCCGTGCAAACGAACGTGTTAATGAGAGTAGGTAAATCTGTGCTCGATGTTTAGAAATCTGACTGAAATGAGCTAGGGTAGAATACCCCGTATAAATGAATAATGGTTTGACCCTAGGAATTGGGGCGAGCATCGTGCGACAAATTTGTACGATGAATCATGATATGCTTGAACCTGTACCTATGACCTTATGAGCTGACCTAGTGATAGGCAGACGACCCTGTGCCGAGTGAATGAACATGTGCTACCGACTTTACCATACTGCTTGTATAAAGCATCACAACCGAGGCAGCAAGACTTAGGGTTAGACTTGGGAATGATAACGAATGCTAAGTTGACCCCAATAGAAGGACGCTAGTCGGTATCAGATTGATCGTGTTTAACGGTAGTGCAAATACTTGGTTGAAATGGAAATGATATGGAAATCAGATTTGATTGACCCTGTTGGAAGTATCCTGGTGATTTATATGGAATTGGATTGAACCCTTGAAATTTTTGCAAGTAGCTTGGCCGATTTCACTATCCCTAAGTTTGGTTGACTGCATGTGTTTGAGGGAGGCTTCGAATATGTGCACGATCTAAGACTTAAGAAATGTGAAACTCGAGTGCTAAGACTTCGCTATCGCTAAGTTGGTTGACATGCATGTGTTTGAGGGACGCTTCGAATATGTGCACGATCCAGACACACGATATGCTGATCTCAAATGCTAGTGCAAGTAAAAATCCTCCAGAACAAGCATAACGACTTGTATAAGTTTGCCTCAGCCTTAGATTGCTATCCAAGATCGATTGAAATGTGCCTCGTGTTAAGAAACTTGTCCCGCGCCAAGGCACAAATGAGACTGACTCAGTACACACGCAATACGGCGTAAGCATCGAGTAGGGAAAAGTGTTCCAATGGATCTAGTGGTACCGATAGCTACGCTTGGGCTAGATTCAAAAATTCAATAATATGGCTTGCCCTCAGGAAGTCTCGAGGACGAGACTTTTTCTGAGTAGTGGATAATGTAATACCCCGTTCCGCTCAAGCGGACTGCCGATTCAAACAGCAAAGTGCAAACGTCCCGACCTGCCTTGCTCAGCGAGGCAACTCGTTTGAGGCAAGGATATCCAGACTTGGTCCCTACAGGAGTTCGGCTAAGGCTTTCAGAGGCTCGCTCGCAGTATCACTCGACTGAGGCAGATCATGGCTAAGGTAGGTGGCTACGGTGAACTTGTCTTTGCTTAGCCCGCACACATAAAATACAGGAATGATACATTCTAGTCGCTAGGTGAATCACCCCCTACATGCTAATAAGAATATAACGCACCTAGCTAAGGGAATAATCCCAACTTGTATTGCTTATGCTAGAACATGGAAATAAAATATTGCTTATATATTCAGACCCTCGCATGCTACCTTTGCCTTGGGCAACTAGACCCGTTATGCCTCGAGTAGAACGACTGGTATGTATATTCAGTAGTGCACTGTTAACTTCCTACACTGCACGACCCTAGATAACATTGCTTGGAAAGGCCCCGTACGGTTTCACTCGGCTTACCTTCGGGCCCGAGCGAACTTGAATGCTTAAGTTATACAAGTGCATGCTTGCCTGCTTTTATGTATTGACTAGTTTCAATGCTTGCTGCATAACTATGCCAGACCTTGAAACACTATGCTTGTCATGCATTCATTTAGGTTCTCCTCGAAAGACTACCTGATAGTCGTTCCGTGCATGAATAAACCTGAATGTATCCGGGACCGTTAGGTCGCTAAGGCAATTCCCGAACCAGGGAACTTGCACCAATCCTGTGATACAAGAATCCCTGCTCGTTGAGCAATACTGTCCTGCATGGAATAAAATGGCTCGTTGAGTCGATACTCAATATTTAGAGAAATCCTGATCCTGCCTCAACAAGTTACAAATATATATATATATCCTGACTTGAACTTGTTCCATGTAGCTTATTCTATATATATATATCCTGCCCTGAACTTGTTCCTGTACCTGACCTGACCCTGAAGATTAGAGACTTGCATGGTCACAGGACAACTTGGAAACAAGGTTTTAGTTCCGCAGACGGTCGCTGGGGCACTGGCACCGATCTGATCCGGACGGAACTCCTGATAGTCGCCTGCTATAGGACGGAATGCCCTGGGACGTCCTGCTCTATGCGTCGCACGACATTTCGTACTGAGACTAGACCGTCCATTATGGCTCCGTGCTAGTGACCTCATGTTCCCGAGAACTCATTAAGGCATCGAAGCCACCCTTACAAAGGATTTATTCTATATATAAATATAAAGAACAAGTAGTAGACCACAGTGGTTATGGGTACGTATCTTATCCTATCCCGAAAGACTATCCACTATACATGATATTATCCCAGTCAATGATCCTCCCTTGAACCAAAAGCTAGATGCCTAGTAGATTTTTCTTTGAACTAAATAGCATAAAACTTAATGGTAGAATTCCTAAAACACAATATCAAAGGTCCTTCAAGTCTATTTTACCTGTTGTGTCTTCGACTAGCTGGCGCTTGAGGCCTTTAGTGAACGGATCCGCCAGGTTCTCCTGACTCCGAACATCCACTACTGCAATGACACCAGTCTTGATGAGATTGTTCAGTTCTGTGTGCCTAAGCCGCACAGTTCTCTTCTTTCTATTAAAAAATTATTAGATGCCACTGCTACAGCTACCTGGTTGTCGTATTATATCGATACAGCCAAAATCTGTGTACCAACTATTGAAAGATCGTAGATGAGCTCCCGAAGTCACTCTGCTTTATCTGTTGCAGCTGCAAGTGCATAGAATTCAGACTCTATTAACGAGTATGAGAGCATTGTCTGCTTCTTCAATTTTTATGATATAGAAGCTCCACCCTTAGAAAACAACATATCCTTCGATGCATCTCTTGCTCTCTTTTTCTGAGCACCAACTAGCATCACTGAAGCCTTTTACCACTATTGGATCTCCGTTGTAGTAAAGTGTCACGACCCGCACCCGAAAATCGGGCATGAGTCGTGGGTACGTCCAGCCTACGCCGCAGCATCGGCGGTAGAACGCTGTCTAGGTCAACTATCTAGATAATAATCTCACACAAAAATCGGGCATGACCTCTCCAAAAGGAGGGCAACCACGCAAACAATATATATAAATCTGCCAAGATCTCAACTCCAAACGGAGGAGCAAATATCAAATGATAATCACAATATACTCAATCACGAATCTAAGCACGATAAGATAACACAGAGATCTAACAACTATAAAGTCTAACCAACAACAACTACTACAACAACCTCAACATCAATAATAATAATAATACAACAATACATCATCCAAAATAATATACAAACAAGGTCTCAATCCAAAACCGGAGACAAATCCGGTACTAAAAACTAATAAAACAACAACAAGATCCTAGTGATCCCGGCTACCAACCCGGGAATCACCCCTAAACTAGAGGGTCCCTGTCTGCACCATCGACAGGCTCAGGTCCATAAAACGTCGGACACCAATCCTCCGGATACTCTGAAAAATATGTCCAGTCAGGACTGAAGCAAGTACATCTCTAACAGTAGTTCCATTTAAATGATAAAAACTATAAAACAGTTATAGCAAGTAGCAAGAAAAATGAAGCAAGTATGAAACAAGGAAATATGTATAACTGGTGCATAAAGGTAAAGATGCATGGATATCAGAGCAAGATAGTAATAACTGCAAGATACAAGAAATCTACACTAAGAGTAAGTCTGTGCACATGAACGTGTAGTGAGTCCAGCATGAAAAATATGTAGTGACTCAAGTCCAGAAACATGTAAGTGAGACCAGCAAGAAATGCAAGTGAGTCCAGACTATAAAGAATGAACTCGGTGTCTTTGAAATACTTGTTTCGACATGTAAACGGCTAGGGGTAAGTACGGCTCACCGCGCACTGGGTGCGCGGCTGCTATCATTCCAGATTAGACCAGAGGGAGTGATTCCTGATGATGCCAGATAGGAATGTTTACATGTCTACTCGAGTATTTCCCTGCCCCGACTAATACAAGTGGATCCAAGACCCGACACGCAAATCAAGATGAGTCCAGCCTGTACATGAATGATGCCTGTAGTGATGCCTGTAGGTGATGCCAGAATAGAGGCCAGAAACATGAAATATACGTGTCGCAAGTAAATGAATCCAGAAATATCAATCAGTGTCCCGTGTTGTGCCAGAATAATCAGATGATACTATACTAGAAGCTGAATCATAATAATCATCAGATAATGAAAACTATCAAAGAATGTACTCGCCTGACGTCCTGAGCAACTGGCGATCCGAACTGGTGTCGCAAGGACCTAATGCGAAAAGCAAGGTTAAACAGGGTTCTAATGAGTTAAACAGATATAAAATAACTAAAAATAGGTTTCTAGGGTCGTTCTAGGTCAAACGGGTCAAACCGGTGAAATCTGGGTCAAAAAGTCAACTCTGGGTCCAAAAAGTCAACTCTGGGTCAAAACTAGGTCAAAAGTTGACTTTGGCAGTCAACCGAGTCAACTACGGTCAAGTCTGGGTCAAACTAGGGTGCTCCTGAAATTCTAGGTCAAACCGAGGTCATTAAGCTAGAAAACTCACAAACTCGCCTCCTTGAGATACCGGGATACCCTCGGTATCCGATACCTCAACCTAGGCTACGCACCCCGCCTATACCCTCTAAAACCTATGCTAGCACGCGTAAATATATACACATATACGTATAAAAATCACTCCAATACTATTCCTAGGCTATTGCTCAAAAACCCCGCTCGAAACTCAATACCTTGGTTATCTTAAGGTATTGAAATACCTTGGTATCTCAAGATATTGAGGTTTCGCTCTAAAACCCCTCTAACTAGCTATCTAGCTATTGAATATATACCTAGTTATTAATCTAGGCTAGATAATATATATATCTATCATATTTATATATATCTAAGCATATATGTACCTATGTATATATTTATCCACACACATATACACAATACCCTTTACCTTACCCATACACTTATATATATATATATATATATATATCTATACGTATATAGGTATCTATATCTTAGATAGATATATCTAAGTATCTAGCTATCTACCTATCTAGTATCTAGAAACCTAACTATCTATGTATCTATTCAACTATTTACCTTGTTATCTATCTATCTAAATATCTATCTACTACCTATTTACCTATCTATCAACCATCTATCTATTTATCTATCTAACATATACCTATTTATCTATCTATGCATATATCTAACTAATTATCTATTTATCTATCTAACTAACTATCTATCTAACAATTCTATTTATGTATCTAAATGTCTAACTATCTACCTATCTCTCTAACTATCTATGAATCTATCTATCTATCCAAGTATCTATCAATCTATCTATCTACTTATATATATATATCTATTACCTAATTAGTTATCTATCCATCTATCCTCTACCTACTAAAAGCTGCTGCTAGCTACCTCTGTGCTTCAAATTACTGCTGCTGCTGGTGTTGTGCTTGCTGATGCTGCTGCCCATGCTGCTGCCACTGCTTTTGCTGCTGCTGCACCTGCTTTTGCTGCTGCTGCACCTGCTGGTGCAGCAAGTTGCTGCTGCTGCAGCTGCTTCTTGGCTGCTCCTTCTACTGCTGCTGGTTCTCAGTTCAGCCCCCCCCCTCCTTCTCACATACACACACACACACACACCTATTTATATATATATATCACTATCTATATATATATATATACATACATATATATCTATATATATATAACTAGATATCTATATATATATATACACTCATCCACACACTCTAACACACACACTAACACACTCACACACTAATACACACACACACACACATAAATATATATACATATCTATATATATATACACACATATATATCTATATATATATACACACTAATATATATATATATACACACACACACTCACCTACACACTAGCACACACTCACACAAGCACTCACCTACACACATACACTAGCGCTCACTAACACACTCACAAACACATAACCACACATATATATATAAATATATATATAAAAAACACACACACAAATATATATATACATATATATATATAAATAAATACAACACACAACACAACGCACACAACGCTCACAACGCCCCACCTACGCACGCCCAACGACCCCGACACTCACCAACGCCTATAAATATATAAAATATAACTCGAAAACTCTAGCACACACTCTCCGATACTAACCCAACGCGCGCACAAGCCCGAAACGAGGAAACCAAGTCGAAATGGCCGTTCGGTCATTTCGACGAACACGTGGTGCGCGGCTCGGAAAACCTCCTGAAACGCACACCAAACGAACTCGGAATCAGCCCAAAATTTACCCACGCGCTCTACACGATGCCTAGATCCTAGAAAATGCGCTCCCGCGTCGATTCTAGGCCCGTGGCGGAAACGCACACGCACTTAGAATCGGCGATGACGAAAAGCCCCAATTTCGCCCGAAACTCCCGTTTCTCCGCGACGCGGCTTCCCGTGTCCGAACGGAGACACGCTCTCACCCTCACGACACCCGACAATGTCTATCTAGGTCCATCTAACCTAGGGCATCACCCAAAATTGGGCCAAATTCGGATTTCACCCGAAATTGACACAAAACCTAATGTCAAAGTCTCTAAACTCACCCAAACTAGTTCCAACTTCCTCCCACGGGTAGCCTAAGGGTCTAGGAAGGTTCTAAAATATTAATTACACCATAAAAGAGTAATTACAAGGGGAAATTTAGGGTTTACCTCTTGGTAGTTGGAATCCCAAGCCAAAATCTCCAAATCTCTCCAAATAACTTCCTAAAAAATAAAATAAATATTCTAAGCCCCAAAATAATTCTCACAAGGGTGTGGGCTGGGTCGGACATGGGTCCACTAGGGTCTGACATGGGTCCAGGCTAGCCAAAGTCCTAAAACAATCAAAATAAAAATAATAAAAAAATAATGCAATCACTAATTAAATATAAATACAATTAATTATAAATAATACACAATTAACTAAATTAAAAATAAAAAAAAAATACCCGGCTCTGGAAATGGGGTGGTGACAAGCCTATCCTCCTTAGAAAATTTCGTCCTCGAAATTTATAGTCAATCACACTCTCTCTAGGTCAAACCCCCAACAAGCACAGTCAAGAAATTCTACCTAAACAACATACAAGATCAGGGTCCTACTGGTCGTGTTATTACAGTCTCAATCGGGGCCACTACACTATCTACCACAGCACAAAAAGTCTAACAGGTACTAATAAAGCACACCACAAGGAATGGAAAGGACAGGAAGAAGAAACAAGAGACATACCTGCTAACCCGACATCCGTAGCATCGGCCTCCTCGACCGTCAACGCATAAGCCCTGCCCTGCTGGGGTGTATCCCTCTGCTGGTGCGGGGCATGATGCTGTGCCACAGATGGCCTAGCTCCAACTCTCTGATCCTGTGCTCCACCCAATGGAGGTGCAGTGGGGCAATCTCGCATCTGGTGAGCAGCGGATCCATAGAACAAACACACCTTCAGCCTCCTCCTACAAACATCCCAAGTGTGTCCTGCCTTCCTGCAGTAGGCACAAGTGGGCACCCTCTGATCCTGACCCTGTTGTGCTGCCTTCTGCACATAGGGACGCTTAGCTGGTCCCGCACTGCCACTCGCACTGCCTGAATCATCCCTGCCTCTCTTGGACTTGAGCTCCAAGTCATCCTCTGCTCTCTGAGCATCTCCTACTATCTGCTCAAAAGTCGCCTCGCGGTCGCTCCTGGTCAAAGACTTGACCGCCATGACCAAGCCCTTGCGAAACTTCCTCGCCTTAGCTGCCTCACTCAAGCCATCCACAAATCTGCCCAGACGGCAGAACTCTGCTGCGTACTCATCCACCGTCATGCTTCCTTGGACGAGTGCCTCGAACTGGCTCTCCAAAGCACTGAGCGCCACATCAGAGAAAAACTTCTCCTTAAAAAGCCTCTTGAAGGCCTCCCAAGTAAGCCCTGGCGCCGCAATCCTCGTATCTGTGCGATACCATGTCAAGGCGAGGTCGAACATCTGACTGCCCGCTGCCTCTATCTGCATGCTGTCTGGAATCTGTGCCAGCCTGAAGATCCCCTCAATCTGCTCTATCCAGTCATCCGCGTACAGGATCCCTTCTGTACCACGGAACTCCTTGGGCCGCATCCTCTGGAAGTCAATGATACTGCCCGGCCTCGGATGCTGAATCTGATCTGCCTGTGGCTGAACCTGTGCCACCCTATCCACTGCCATCATGGCCACCTGGTGGGCGTTCTCAATGCCCAGCCTCATCACATCCACCTGACGGTGCTGCGCGTCCATCATCTCCCTGAAGAACGCAAACAACTGTGCGGCATCTACTGGAGCAGGAAGTAGTGGAGGAACCACCGGAACGACTGGGGTAGTCCTCGGATCGATAGGTGAAGGAGGATCCCCGAGAGAAGCAGATGCTCCCTCAACCGCAGGAGTGGTGAGTGGAGCGGTAGCAGCTGCCTGAATACGAGCTGGACGAGAGGTAGCAGACCTCTCCGAGGCAACTGCTGGAACGGTACGATGGGATCGTGTCTTCGGAGGCATCCTGAACACAGATCAAAAGAAGTCAATACGGCGCAAGATACGATATCATCAAGAAAGGACAGTAATATTTCAAAAGAAGCAATTTCAGAATAATTAGATTGGAATTGTTCCTAGTCGTGATTGAGTACACTCTCATCCTAGATCCTAGATCCTATAGCAGGCTCGCAGCAGTACAACTAAGTTGTTGTACTACCACGACATCGCACTAATTGCGAATCGAGACCTGCATGGGGCCGCCACCAAAAACGTGTCCTGACCCGCACCCGAAAATCGGGCATGAGTCGTGGGTACGTCCAGCCTACGCCGCAGCATCGGCGGTAGAACGCTGTCTAGGTCAACTATCTAGATAATAATCTCACACAAAAATCGGGCATGACCTCTCCAAAAGGAGGGCAACCACGCAAACAATATATATAAATCTGCCAAGATCTCAACTCCAAACGGAGGAGCAAATATCAAATGATAATCACAATATACTCAATCACGAATCTAAGCACGATAAGATAACACAGAGATCTAACAACTATAAAGTCTAACCAACAACAACTACTACAACAACCTCAACATCAATAATAATAATAATACAACAATACATCATCCAAAATAATATACAAACAAGGTCTCAATCCAAACCCGGAGACAAATCCGGTACTAAAAACTAATAAAACAACAACAAGATCCTAGTGATCCCGGCTACCAACCCGGGAATCACCCCTAAACTAGAGGGTCCCTGTCTGCACCATCGACAGGCTCAGGTCCATAAAACGTCGGACACCAATCCTCCGGATACTCTGAAAAATATGTCCAGTCAGGACTGGAGCAAGTACATCTCTAACAGCAGTTCCATTTAAATGATAAAAACTATAAAACAGTTATAGCAAGTAGCAAGAAAAATGAAGCAAGTATGAAACAAGGAAATATGTATAACTGGTGCATAAAGGTAAAGATGCATGGATATCAGAGCAAGATAGTAATAACTGCAAGATACAAGAAATCTACACTAAGAGTAAGTCTGTGCACATGAACGTGTAGTGAGTCCAGCATGAAAAATATGTAGTGACTCAAGTCCAGAAACATGTAAGTGAGACCAGCAAGAAATGCAAGTGAGTCCAGACTATAAAGAATGAACTCGGTGTCTTTGAAATACTTGTTTCGACATGTAAACGGCTAGGGGTAAGTACGGCTCACCGCGCACTGGGTGCGCGGCTGCTATCATTCCAGATTAGACCAGAGGGAGTGATTCCTGATGATGCCAGATAGGAATATTTACATGTCTACTCGAGTATTTCCCCGCCCCGACTAATACAAGTGGATCCAAGACCCGACACGCAAATCAAGATGAGTCCAGCCTGTACATGAATGATGCCTGTAGTGATGCCTGTAGGTGATGCCAGAATAGAGGCCAGAAACATGAAATGTACGTGTCACAAGTAAATGAATCCAGAAATATCAATCAGTGTCCCGTGTTGTGCCAGAATAATCAGATGATACTATACTAGAAGCTGAATCATAATAATCATCAGATAATGAAAACTATCAGAGAATGTACTCGCCTGACGTCCTGAGCAACTAGCGATCCGAACTGGTGTCGCAAGGACCTAATGCGAAAAGCAAGGTTAAACAGGGTTCTAATGAGTTAAACAGATATAAAATAACTAAAAATAGGTTTCTAGGGTCGTTCTAGGTCAAACGGGTCAAACCGGTGAAATCTGGGTCAAAAAGTCAACTCTGGGTCCAAAAAGTCAACTCTGGGTCAAAACTAGGTCAAAAGTTGACTTTGGCGGTCAACCGAGTCAACTACGGTCAAGTCTGGGTCAAACTAGGGTGCTCCTGAAATTCTAGGTCAAACCGAGGTCATTAAGCTAGAAAACTCACAAACTCGCCTCCTTGAGATACCGGGATACCATCGGTATCCGATACCTCAACCTAGGCTACGCACCCCGCCTATACCCTCTAAAACCTATGCTAGCACGCGTAAATATATACACATATACGTATAAAAATCACTCCAATACTATTCCTAGGCTATTGCTCAAAAACCCCGCTCGAAACTCAATACCTTGGTTATCTTAAGGTATTGAAATACCTTGGTATCTCAAGATATTGAGGTTTCGCTCTAAAACCCCTCTAACTAGCTATCTAGCTATTGAATATATACCTAGTTATTAATCTAGGCTAGATAATATATATATCTATCATATTTATATATATCTAAGCATATATGTACCTATGTATATATTTATCCACACACATATACACAATACCCTTTACCTTACCCATACACTTATATATATATATATATATATATATCTATACGTATATAGGTATCTATATCTTAGATAGATATATCTAAGTATCTAGCTATCTACCTATCTAGTATCTAGAAACCTAACTATCTATGTATCTATTCAACTATTTACCTTGTTATCTATCTATCTAAATATCTATCTACTACCTATTTACCTATCTATCAACCATCTATCTATTTATCTATCTAACATATACCTATTTATCTATCTATGCATATATCTAACTAATTATCTATTTATCTATCTAACTAACTATCTATCTAACAATTCTATTTATGTATCTAAATGTCTAACTATCTACCTATCTCTCTAACTATCTATGAATCTATCTATCTATCCAAGTATCTATCAATCTATCTATCTACTTATATATATATATATATCTATTACCTAATTAGTTATCTATCCATCTATCCTCTACCTACTAAAAGCTGCTGCTAGCTACCTCTGTGCTTCAAATTACTGCTGCTGCTGGTGTTGTGCTTGCTGATGCTGCTGCCCATGCTGCTGCCACTGCTTTTGCTGCTGCTGCACCTGCTTTTGCTGCTGCTGCACCTGCTGGTGCAGCAAGTTGCTGCTGCTGCAGCTGCTGGTTGGCTGCTCCTTCTACTGCTGCTGGTTCTCAGTTCAGCCCCCCCCCCCTCCTTCTCACATACACACACACACACACACCTATTTATATATATATATCACTATCTATATATATATATACATACATATATATCTATATATATATAACTAGATATCTATATATATATATACACTCATCCACACACTCTAACACACACACTAACACACTCACACACTAATACACACACACACATAAATATATATACATATCTATATATATATACACACATATATATCTATATATATATACACACTAATATATATATATATACACACACACACTCACCTACACACTAGCACACACTCACACAAGCACTCACCTACACACATACACTAGCGCTCACTAACACACTCACAAACACATAACCACACATATATATATAAATATATATATAAAAAACACACACACAAATATATATATACATATATATATATAAATAAACACAACACACAACACAACGCACACAACGCTCACAACGCCCCACCTACGCACGCCCAACGACCCCGACACTCACCAACGCCTATAAATATATAAAATATAACTCAAAAACTCTAGCACACACTCCCCGATACTAACCCAACGCGCGCACAAGCCCGAAACGAGGAAACCAAGTCGAAATGGCCGTTCGGTCATTTCGACGAACACGTGGTGCGCGGCTCAGAAAACCTCCTGAAACGCACACCAAACGAACTCGGAATCGGCCCAAAATTTACCCACGCGCTCTACACGATGCCTAGATCCTAGAAAATGCGCTCCCGCGTCGATTCTAGGCCCGTGGCGGAAACGCACACGCACTTAGAATCGACGACGACGAAAAGCCCCAATTTCGCCCGAAACTCCCGTTTCTCCGCGACGCGGCTTCCCGTGTCCGAACGGAGACACGCTCTCACCCTCACGACACCCGACAACGTCTACCTAGGTCCATCTAACCTAGGGCATCACCCAAAATTGGGCCAAATTCGGATTTCACCCGAAATCGACACAAAACCTAATGTCAAAGTCTCTAAACTCACCCAAACTAGTTCCAACTTCCTCCCACGGGTAGCCTAAGGGTCTAGGAAGGTTCTAAAATATTAATTACACCATAAAAGAGTAATTACAAGGGTAAATTTAGGGTTTACCTCTTGGGAGTTGGAATCCCAAGCCAAAATCTCCAAATCTCTCCAAATAACTTCCTAAAAAATAAAATAAATATTCTAAGCCCCAAAATAATTCTCACAAGGGTGTGGGCTGGGTCGGACATGGGTCCACTAGGGTCTGACATGGGTCCAGGCTAGCCAAAGTCCTAAAACAATCAAAATAAAAATAATAAAAAAATAATGCAATCACTAATTAAATATAAATACAATTAATTATAAATAATACACAATTAACTAAATTAAAAATAAAAAAAATACCCGGCTCTGGAAATGGGGTGGTGACATAAAGTGCAAACTTTCGAATCTTCTTGAGGTATCTCATCACCCTATTCATAGATTTTTAGTGTTTAACACATGGGTTACTCGTGAATCTACTCAGCATCCCCATAGCAAAAGCAATGTCAGGCCTAGTGGCATTTATAGTATACATCAAGCTTCTGATGATGCTAGAGTACTCCAACTATCTGACATTTTTTTCTCGGTTAGGATTCAGTTTCTTGTCACACCTATATGGAGTATCAATCCTTGAAAGATCATGATATCCATAGCGTGTGAGCATCTTCTCCATGTAGTGAGCTTGTGATAGAGCAAGCCCAGCTTTCGTCCGAATTATCTTAATCCCAAGGATGACATCTGCATCTTCCATGTCCTTCTTACTAAATTTAGACGAGAGGAACATCTTTGTTCTATTGATACGCTCTTCATCTGAACCTAGGATTAGCATGTCCTCTACATAGAGACAAACGATGACACATCTATCACCAGCGAACTTTATGTACACACACTTATCAGTTTTGCTGACCTTGTAGCAATTTGATCTTATAACTTTATCAAACTTCTTGTGCCATAATTTGGGAGCTTGCTTCAGACATATAAAGATTTTACCATTTTGCATACTTTGTCTTCAAGACCTTTGACGACAAACCCTTCTAGCTCCTGCATATAAATTTCCTCAATCAGTTCACCATTCAACTTGACGTCCATCTAATGAATCATAATTCTATGAATAGCACCTAGAGAAATCAACATCCTGATAGTCGTTATCCGTGTAATAGGAGCATAGGTGTCAAAGTAATCAATCCCCTGCATCTGATAAGACTCCTTGGCAACTAGCCTGACCTTAAACTTGACAACAGTCCTGTCTGTTTTCATCTTCTTCTTGAAGATTCACTTGCATCTGAAGGGTTTAACTCCTTCAGGCAGATCGACTAACTTCCAAGTATTATTAGAAGTTATCGAGTCATACTCGTCTTTGCCAACCTCCTTCTAGAAAATAACATCTCTGATCTTCATTGTCTCATTATAGGTAAGCGGATTAGCTTCCACATGATAGGCAATAAAGTCTTCTCTGAAGTCCTTCGGCCTCCTCACTCGCTTTGCTCTCGGCTCAGTAGGTTCTGGTTCAAATATTTTCTCATCAACGATAAATTCTTCTTGGTCTACTTCTCTCTGAGAGGCACTTGCCTCGTCTGTGCTAGCAACATTCTTCGGAACATCCATGAGAATAATATTCTTGTGCCTAGTAAACTTGTCTTCAAATAATTCTGAGTTGTGAGATTCTATGATATGATTAGATTCGATATCAAGGAACCTCTGAGCATCACTCTTATTAGCATAGCCCAGAAAAATGGTCTTCGTAGTTCTCATTCCCAGCTTCTGTATTTTGAGGTTTAGAAGCTTCACATACGCCAGACACCCCCATACTCGATCGAATGACATTCAAGTTGGATCTGATATTGAACAAGAGTCCTTGAGGAGTAACGTCAGAAGTCGTGAATGACACTTTATTCAGAATAAATATGGTCGTAAGCGCAACTTCTCTCCAGAAGCACTTTGGAAGTCCTGCTGTCAGCAATATGGAGTTCATCATTTCTGTCAACGTCATATTCTTCCTTTCTGATACACCATTAGATTGGGGAGAATATAGAACAGTCATTTCATTGATAATTCCATGTTCTTTGTAGAACGATATAAATTTTAAGGAACGATACTCTCTGTCTTGATCGCTTCTGAGTCTTTTAAGTTGTTGACCGGTTTGACATTCTGGTTCAACCTTGAAGTCCTTGAATTTCTCGAGCGCTTCATCTTTTGACTTGAGAAGATATACGAATGCGTACTTTAAAAAATCGTCGATTAAGGTAATAAAATATTTTATTTCGTCCTTCGTGGAGAATTGTTTGAAGTCACAGATATCTGAGTGTACCAACTCCAGAAGATCTGTACTTCAGTTGACCATTCTGATAGGCTTCCTAAAAATATTTATCTATACACTGACTTTACATTTTTTTACCTCCTTATCCCCATATTTGGAGATAAGGCCCAGACTATACATCTTGTTAATGCATTTACAGTGCACATGTCCTAGTCTATTGTGCCATAACTCAAGAGAACAACCAGAAGTAGAGACTGCATTGATACAAACAGAAGAATTTACAAGCTGCAGTTTAAACATCCCTTTGGTACAGAAAGCTTTTCTGAAGTATGTTCTCTTGTAGGACATTACCATCTGATCGGCATTGTTATCCATCCTCAGGCCCCCTTTATAAAGCAAACTCCCAGAAATCAGATTTTTGGCGATCATTGGTACGTGCTTCATATTCTCCAGTATAAATAACTTTTCAGAGGTCAGCTTCTGCACTACCATCCCAATCCCCAATAATGCAACTTGAGACTTATCCGCCATCGAGACTTTCTCAGAGATAGTCTCGTACTTGGCGAACAGCTCCTTCTTAGAGCACACATGGCAAGATGCACCAGTATCCACCCTTCAGTTAGTGTCCACGCCATATGACTCAACTTGCGCAATCATAAAAACTAGGTTAAGCTCACCTTGCTCTTTCGGTTTAGGCTTTGACCTGCAATCACTCTTGTAGTGACCCTTCTTCTTACAGTTGTAGCACATCACATCAGTCTTCGAATTTGGATTGAATTGAGCTGACTTCACCTACAGGTAGTTGAAGTCCTTCTTTTTCTTGTAGGAAAATTTTTGATTTTCTTTAGAATCGCTTGTATGTACCATGTTGGCCTTAGCCAATTGCTTGGACAAAGAGTCCAACTTTAGTTGCCCTCTGGCTTCATCTTCAATGTGAATTCAGTGAAGAAGATCTTTGAGCTAGATCTCCATTTTCTTGCGATACATGTCAGTCTTGAACTTGATCTAGCTTGGAGAAAGTTTGGTGACGATAGCCCCCACCATAAATTTGTCTTCCTGCTGCATGCCCTCTTTCTCCAGTTTCTGCTGCATCTTCAGAAGTTTCTTGACTTGAGACATCATCACCTTCTCGTCTTCGAATTGCAGAGTGAAGAATTTCTCGACGAGATAGATTTTAGACATCTTCTCGTTAGTTTTGTAGTGCTTCTCAAGAGATTTCCAGATATCTCTTGCCTTCTCTTTTTGCTTTAGGACTCTGCCATCGAGTCGTCCATAGCATGTAGGATCAATAACCTTTGAAGGTCATTATCATCCTTCCTCTTGGAGTGTGCATCCTGTGCCACGCTAACTTCTAGCTCTCCTCCATCTTCGAGAATGGTAGGTTCAGGATCAACCAACACATAAACAACTTTGACAAGACAACAACCAAAATAATATATTTTAGTGACGTCAAAAAATGTCGCTAATTAACCAAAATATGTCGCTAATAATAATTAATAACGTTTATGTGTCATCGCATATTTCATGGTCGCTGACAATAAAAACGTCGCTATTTATCGCTTTAGCGACGTATATTTATGACATAATGATGTCGTCGTAGTTCTGACGTACTGCATCTCGACGTCAGTACATCGGCAACGTCCTAAAGTGTCGCCAAACGTCTCTACAGTAGCAACTTAATCAGCGACGTTCTGCGACAAAAATACTGACATGGTAGAAACTGACATGTCAGCATTATAGCGACGTTTATCATCACTTAGCGACGAAAAGCTATTTTTTAGCGACAAAATCTCTCCGTCGCTAATCGTCGTAAGACGTCGCTGAACGTCGCAATTTTTAAAATACAGTACTTATAGTATCTTCACTAGGATATTCAAATGTTATTGAAGAATGACTATTGGTTATCTTTTCTATGCACAAGAGGTATTTTGTGAATTATTAAAATTCACAAAAAACCCTAAGGGCACAAAAAAGGTAATCAATAACCTATCTTTTTAACATATGATCATTTCAATAAAGATACTATAAGTATTGTATAATAATATATTACAAGCATAAATTATTTGTACCGTATATAAAATATTTGTTGAGATATCAATATTACAACCATAAATTATTATAATATAGGTAATGATGGGGACTTGGGCACCGTAGGGGTGACAGGAGCAGGTCGGGTGTTCCGAGAGAAGTCGACGGTGCGGGCGGATGCCGGTGGTACGGGAGTCGTAGGGGAGGCGGAGGACGAGGGGGTGGGAGTCAATGAGGGGGTAGTGGTGGAGGATGCCGTTGTTGCCAACGACAATATAGGAGTCGTAGGGGAGGGGGAGGAGGAGGTCCGTCGAGGCGAGGGCGGAGGGGTTGAAGTGGCAGATCCCGTAACGGAGGGGAAGGGGTTGAGGCGGGTGGCAGAGCGGGTGCGGGTGCGAATGTGAGGGGGTTCAAGGCAGAGGCGGGTGGCGGAGCTCTTGAGGAGGAGGAGATGATTGGAGGGGGTCGAGGCGAAGGTGAGGGAAACGGGGGTCGAGCGGGTGGCGAACCAGGTGCGGAGGCGGGTGGAGGAGGCGGGTGCGGAGACAGAGGGAAGGGGTGTCAAGGGGAGGGGGTAGAGGCGGAGGGGAGGGGAAGGGGAGTGGGAGTTGGGAGAGGGGTTAAGGGTTTTTTTTTATAGGGGTGAAGAGAATTTGTACCGACCTGAATTTCCAGGATTTTAGCAACGTCGCATATGTACGTCGCTAATCGTCTCTATATAGGAACGTCCAGCGACGATAAGTAATATTTTAGGACGGGAATCCAAATTTGAATCGACCGCGTAAATCGATGATGGTATAAAGTGTTGCCAGACTTCGCTAAATTTAAAAGTTTGGGAACGAAATCGTGGGGGAAAATAAAATATCAAAATCCTATATGAAACGATTTAGCGATGCCTAATATAAGCATCACTAAATGTTGCTAGTTTATAATATTCGGCGACATACATGTAGAAACGTCGCAGAACATCGCAGATTTAAAAAATATAGTGACTTTTGGCGACTTCTCGGCGACGTCCATTTCCATAATATTAATCATTGCCGTTAGACGTCGCTGAATATCGCCAACAGTGATATATTGCGACGTCATGTTATTACGTCGCTAAAATCTATAATATTAGCGACGTCTTAATTCGAAGTCGCTAAATATGTCGCTAATTTGACTTATTTTTATAGTGAGACGAAGATTCAAGGAGATCTTCCTCTTCCAAATGTTGTAGTATTCTCCATCAAAATTCTCAAGCTTGTGAAAGCTAGTATCGAGAAGGTTTGAGTGGTTGTCCATTCTAACTCGAATCTTGCCCTGAGATTGTTAGTCCTGAAGCCAAATCAAAGTAGAGGAGGTCCACAAAGTAGAAACTCACACAAGAGTTCGTCTCTACAAAAGTTGGTGCACTGAGATCCGCACAAGAGCTTCTCTACAGTGACATACAACTCCAAGCACTAAACCAGGAACATATTATAAATTGACGACCCAAGAAAAATATAAATACAACAAGAATCTGAAAACCATTCTTCTATTTACGTTCGCAGACGATGCAACAAAAAGGAACGAGAACAAGAAAAAAAATACAAAGAAAGAAACTCCTTGCTGGGATGATAAACCCATAGGGCACTGAAGGCAAGATACGCCCTACACGACGATCTGTCCCTATGATCCAGCAAGTTCTCAAATAAAATTCTAGAACGCTCTTATTCACCTTCGGATCACTCAAAAAATACTTTGTGGATGGGTAGTCAATGGGCTGCATAAAGCTCTGGTGCTCTTAGTTCTTTCTAGTACAGCTAAAATTTTCTCAACCCCCCAAATAAAAAAGGAGCTTCTCTATATATAGAGGAAATCAGCACATATATGGCACGAGAAAGCACGTGCCGCATATGCGTTGTCCGTCCAGAAACCAAGGCGCATGCACCAAAAGTTGCCGCTGAGAGCAGACAGCGCCATCAGGCGCCGAAAGTAGAAGCCGCGTAGCATAGAGAACTATGCACCGCCTGTGCCGTAAGACTCCGCCAACAACAGATCATGTCTCCTCCACATTAAAAATAGTACCTTGCCTTATGTCGACCTGGTCGCATGGCAACAGGCCACATGGGCATCTGTGTTACCCAATGATCTAACTATATTTTTGAATATAGTTAATCTATTTTATTTAACATTATGATATCACTAATATTTATGCTATCACTACTTTTAATAATTAAACTTAGCATAGTCTAAATATGCATAAAATGTTATCATACTTGCTACTATATATATCTTGTTTTGTTTGCCTAATTTGTATTTGTAGAAAAATAATAAGCAAGATCAAACATGGACATATGCAATAAAGAAATTATGATGGACCAAAGACGATGTTATCCCAAAGGTATTCAGATTTTAAAATCTGAATATCTCAGGACAACTGTCGTCAAGAAAAAAAGCCACCATCTATCAAGGAAAGAAGTCAAGCTATGTCATCATCATTTTCAGACTCTGAAGAAGCCTGCACCTGCTATAGTCTGTCTAGAGTCTATAATGAATCTTAGAAATGATTATAAACACAAGAAATGGATGACAAGATCGAAAGCTATGGTAGAAAATAATCCAGGATCATTTTTGGCCTGAAAACTGACATACCGACGGTATTCTGGAGTATACTAACAGTATACCAATTTTATATAAATTTTGCTCTCTATCGTTTGGACCAGCATACTGATGGTATACTGGTCTATACCGACGGTATACTGGTTCATCACAGTTGGCAATCCAACAGTCGGATTATGTGTATTAAATGATCATAACGGTCATATTTATAGCCGTTCCTACTGTTGACCGGTATACCAACGATATACTGTAGTATACCGGTGGTATACCATTCGCGGACTGAAAGTTACATTTTTGCTCTTTCTTTATGGTAGCCTATATAAAGCCTTGAACCCCTTCTTTCAAGGTTGATCCCTTTGAGCCTAAAATTTTTAA
Source organism: Iris macrosiphon (assembly GCA_036927795.1). Lineage (NCBI taxonomy): Eukaryota > Viridiplantae > Streptophyta > Magnoliopsida > Asparagales > Iridaceae > Iris > Iris macrosiphon. The sequence continues at coordinate 13,153,348 of JAYESA010000010.1, read as the reverse complement.
TCTACTAAAGGCCATCCACAAACACTCCACCAAAACTTTTATTTGCCTATCCAAAAATTATCTTAGAGTGTTCTTGAGTTATAAAAGTTAGATCTTTATATTTGTTGTAAGAAGATCAAAACCATCTTGTAAGATGTTGAAGTGTACAGGTGTATGAAGTCAGAGAGCCTTTGGATCAAAGCTCTCGTGTAAGAAGTCAACGAGCATACGGATCAAAGCTCGTGGTGTAACTATTTTGCTAATAGTGGATTCAAGCCGGACAAGTATTTTCGGGACTGGAGTACCTCGAGGAGGATACCAGGATACATCAGGTGTCAGTATTCTTATTCCTTTACTTCTTGCACACTTAATTTTTAAATTGTCTATTATTAATCATTTGTTCTTGATTTATTAGTTTGACCCAATTCCTCCTCTCTAGAACCTGGACGCATGCGCTCCTGACTTAAAGTGACCGAGCATGAGCCCGAGCTAGCAACCGTGCATGCAACTCGTGCATGAGTTCATGTGACGATGCTGACTTGCTAAGTGCAAAGTGCACCAACAAAGCTTCACTTTGCACCCTTGAGCCCGAGTCGCTAAGCCCCTTCAGGACTTAATGTCACACCCCGGCCCCGAGGGCCTCCCGACCACCGTTCTCCTACGACGGACCGAACGCGAATCACCGTACCTTGGCACTCCCGCGGGACGCGTATGGCCATTTGATGCCGGGACGTGATATCGTACGAGCCTGGGGTTGCGCCCGCACAAGGCAACATCGTTAAAGTTTGGATATCATCGCATCAATCGAGTAAGCAGTGGAGGGACATTGTTGCAAGCATTTAACCATCTGAGTATTCCGAGAAAATCAAGGGACTGGGTTTCTCTTAGAAAAGGCATCGTTCCATACATTATGCCCCTTTATATGATAGCAACTCGAGGCAATCGAAACCAGATTTTTGGATCTTGGGGATGAGTCATGCCTAACGCTCCCTCGGATGATTCAGTACCTGCAAACAAGTAAACTGTTGGTGGGTCAGCACTTTTATAACTATTGGTGAGAATAAACAACTGAACAGAAGCAAACATTCACTAAAACCAGCACTAAGTAATTATGTTATAAAATATTATATTACTAGTAATTTTTTTAGTTTTACCTATGTTCGTTTCATGCAGCATAAGAACAGAGTCATATTACTTTGTTTTAGAAACATCTTTGAAAACAGAGTTCATATGCGATATAAGCAAGCAAGACAAGCCAATTATTCTGCTATCAGGGTATGCACATCGTGTCTCGTGAGCTATACTCAAAGACTCTAGGGACAAATGCACATCTAAAAAAAAATGCATACTTAGGGGCGGTCCTCTACCAAGCCAACACAATAAACTATCTTATATGCAGTGTGGTCCCCGAGTATCTCAAGATCGGCAGCGGTTGATCCAGCTAACCAATAACTCTTTTATCTGATGCTCTTGGCAGCTGTGACACATGGTTGCTTTCCACTATCTCTGTAGCAGTCGTGACACATGGTTCAGCTCTCCACCAATAGCCATTATCCGACCGATGCGAATACATGAAATACTATCAAATAAACTCTAGTATGCAGACGAGATGAACCATCAGACCATATATCTTTGTTGCGGGGCAAGCTGCCTTATCTTTGAACACATTCGAGCACACGATATGGTTCTCTCGGAGCACAGGCGATAGTCGAACATGTTCATGCAAACTCATACTCTTAGACAAGTATTTCAGGATTCTCTTAGTTAAGCAGACATATTTTTTTCAATGACATGCTAGGTGAGTTTTCTTATTAAGCATGCAAGGCATTTAAGCAAAAAAGCATTCAAAATACTCAGATTCATTATTAAGGCGTACAAGAATCAAAGAACAAAGTTCTGTCCACTCACCTTGATACATAGTGCCGACGCGGAGCGGGGCACTACATACTTACCCACCAACAAAAAGTTTCATCCTCAAAACTTCAAGGATAAACTTTTTGATATTCCGAGCAGCGATAGTCCTTATCCCTCGTCGTACTCAATCGAAACAATCAAGCAAATCAAGTCCAAAAAATTTTGCACTTTGAGAATATCTATGGACTTATTGTATGGAATGCTCTATTATAATAGCATATCGAGCATATCTCAGAGTCTTAGCAACGGATTTCGGCAAAGAATTGAAAACATTCTGATACCATTATGTCACGCTCTGGCCCCGAGGGCCTCCCGACCAACGTTCCATCGTGGCGGACCGGACGCTAATCACTGCGCCTCGGCGCTCCCACGGGGCGCGTATGGCCGTTTGATGCCTGGATGTGATATCGTACGAGCCTGGGGTTACGCCCGCACAAGACAACATCATTAAAGTTTGGATATCATTGCATCAATCGAGTAAGAAGCGGAGGGACATTGTTGCAAGCATTTAACCATCTGAGTATTCGGGGCAAATCGAGGGACTAGGTTTCTCTTAGCAAAGGCATCATTTCATACATTATGCCCTTTTATATGATAGCAGCTCGAGGCAATCGAAACCAGATTTTTGGGTATTGGAGATGAGGCACGTCTATCGCTCCCTCGGACGATCCAGTACCTGCAAGCAAGTAAACTGTTGGTGGGTCAGCACTTTTATAAGTACTGGTGAGAATAAACAAATAAACAGAAGCAAACATTCACTAAAACCAACACTAAGTAATCATATTATAAAATATTATATTACTAGTGATCTTTCTAGTTTTACCTATGTTTATTTTATGAAGCATAAGAACAGAGTCATATTACTTTGTTTTGGAAACATCTTTGAAAACAGACTGCATATGCGATATAAGCAAGCAAGATAAGGCAATTGTTCTGTTATCAGGGTGTGCGCAGCGTGTCTTGTGAGCTATACTCAAAGACTCTAGGGACAAATGCACATCTAGGAACAAATACATACTTAGGGGCGGTCCTCTACCAAGCCAACACAATAAACTATCTTATATACAGTGCGGTCCCCGATTATCTCAGTATCGACAACGGTTGATCCAGCTAACCAATGACTCTTTTATCTAATGTTATTGGCAGCTGTGATACATGGTTGCTTTCTACTATCTCTATAGCAGCCGTGACACATGGTTCAGCTCTCCACCAATAGCCATTGTCCGACCGATGCGAATGCATAAAACACTATTAAATAAACTCTAGTAAGCAGACGAGACAAACCATCAGGCCATATATCTTTGTTGCGGGGCAAGCCGCCTTATCTTTGAACACATTCAAGCACACGATATGGTTCTCTCATAGCACAGGCGATAGTGGAACATGTTCATGGAAACTCATACTCTTAGACAAGTGTTTCAGGATTCTCTTAGTTAAGCAGACATATTCGTTTCAATGACAAGCTATGTGAGTTTTTTTATTAAGCATGCAAGGCAGGTTCTATCATTTCTCTTTAAGCAAACAAGCATTCAAAATACTCAGATTCATTATTAAGGCATGCAAGAATCAAAGAATGAAGTTCTGCCCACTCACCGTGATACATAGTGCCGACGTGGAGCAGGACACTACTTATCTAACCTGTCATGCCCCGATCTCCCGTAGGCTAATGGACCATCCCCGCTAAGCGAGAATTATCGTGCCAGCGCTCTCGCGGGATGATCGCTTGACCCATCTGGGCGTGATATCGCACGAGCGTGAGTCGCGTCCGTGCAAGGCCGTGGTTCATTAGCTGGCAGTACGAGATCTAAGCCACAGAGTCGCACAGATTATCCGAATGTGCAAAATTATAAATGCATAGGCAATTTGGTAACAAGTTTACCGAGTCGACAATAGCGAAAGCATTGAATAACACATGTTGAAGTAAAACAAACTCTTATTTAACATAAACAAGTATTACAGGCGGCGTATAGCCGAGATTACAAGTCGCTCAAGCCTCTCTCTGAAACAGTAAAAGCGTGCCAAGTGGCTGCATTTGTGGAATGATATACGGGCGATGCTTCAGGCGAGGTTCTAATATTATGTCTTGTATATGTGCTTCAGTTCCGGACGCAACGCTCCAAGGTTCTAGAGTAAACTCTACACCTTAGGATGCACGAAGGAGTCATCCGCACTGAACGAGGTTCTCCCGTACCCTGCAAACAATTAGGTGGATTATCAGTATATGAATGCACTAGTGGGGAGACTACTCGCCCGCTCGACAAATCCAAACACATAATATAGGTTCCGTGCACCAACTATTATATTTTCTTTCTAGTTGCCTTAGGATTAATTTTATTGCAAAGATTGAATAGCCTAATTCGTGTGGCAGTGAGCCGTGCAATATAGGAGGAAACACGACGAGACTTACCAACTTACCATTTGTCCTTCCCTGTCCAAGGCAAACCAAGTTAATTCAAGCATGAGCATGTAGATATTGAATCAGGGTATTAGCATATGCAAACACAAGTATTTCAGTGCAAGATTTTATATCAGGTGCACGAGCATATAGGTCATCCAGAAGTATTGCAGAAGATGTCTTTAATGAACTGGTTTATTGACTTATGATACAATAACTCGCACGTGGATTGCCGCTAAGCGAGGATGACTTATCTATATGAACATGAGGGTCACTAGCATGGTGCCAAAATGGATGTTTGTCTCACTAGCGGATTGTTTGAAATACTTTGAATAGGACATTACAAGCCATCCTGCCGAACATATAGAGATACCTCTCAATGAGTATGGAGAAATATGAGTGGTACGAACGATAAAATAATATGGGCATTGCGCACCGTCGCCATAAACAAGGAGAGAACAACATAGAGTCCGTCTAGACCGGATCGGTCTCAGTGCCCCAAGATCGTCCGTGGAATGGGATGTTGTAATCCCCCTTGTGCACAAGTTGTCCGTGACCATGCGGGCTTGGTTTCAGGTTCAGAAGATAACTCAATTTTGTTCATGACAAGTATGCTCCACGAGCTATAATTTTTATTGCTTTACATGACATGATTCTTGTTCAATATTCACTTGACTTGAAGCAATCTAAGGCAATATGAGCATGAGACAATCACATAGCATGATATGTCTTGGATAATCTCCCTGAGCCGTTAGATTGAGTACAAGATGAGTATCAATTTTCTCTGAGTGCTTGACTGTCAATTGATGTAGTTCCCTAGTTCGGGAAATACCTTGGTGACCAAACGGTCCCGATTATTTTCAATGTTCATATACTTGGCTCCAAACGACTATTAGATAGCCTTTCGGTGGTTTGGATGAAAACAAGACAAGATAGCATTTCACTAGACATTGGCATATAATTATATGACAAGCATTGAATCGAGGCAATATATAAGCAGGCAAGCATTGCATTCATATGATAACTTAAGCATTCACGTTGGCTCGGGACCGAAGGTAAGACGAGAAGTAAAACTGTAGTGGACCTTTTCGAGCGACATGGTCTAGGGTCGTGCGGTGTAAACAAGTAAACAGTGCACTAAGAAGAGCATATACATGTCGTTCTATTCGAGGCATAGCGGGGCTAGTTGCTCAAGGCAAATATAGCATGCGAGGGTCTGAATATAAGCAATATTTCATTTCCATGTTTTAATACAAGCAATACAAGTTGGGATTATTCCCTTAGCTAGGTGCATTATATTCTTATTAGCATGCAGGGGTGATTCATCTAGCGACTAGCATGTATCATTCCATATTTTAAGTGTGCTGGCTAAGCAAAGACAAGTTTACCGTAGTCACCCACCTTAGCGATGATTCGCCTCGGTCGAGGGATACTTCGAGCGAGCCTCTGAAAGCCTAAGCCAAACTCCTGTAGGGATGGTCTGGATATTCTTTGTCTCAAACAAGTATTCTCGCCTGAGCAAAGCGGGTCGGGACGTTGCACTTTTGCCGTTTGAATCGGCAGTTCGCTTGAGCAAAACGGGGTATTACATCATACACTACTCAGAAAAAGTCTCCTCCTCGAGACTTACCGAGGGCATACCGTACTATCTCCTTAAAGAATCTAACCCAAGCGTAGCATTTGGTACCACTAAATCTATTTAAACAAAATCTCCTACTTGATCCTTACGCCGTGTTGCGTATATGTTGAGTCAGGCTTATTTGCGCATTAGAGATGGAAATATTGCTTAATGAGGAGTACATTTCAATCGATTTTGATCAACAATCTAGGGCTGAGGCAAACTTATACAAGTCGTTATACTTGTTCGGGTGGATATTTCTTTGTACTAGCATCGAGATCAGCATATCGCGAGTCTGGATCGTGTGCATATTTGAAGTGCACCTCTAGCATGAGCACACCAACCAACTTAGCGATAATGAAGTCTTAGCACTCGAGTTTCACTTCTCGTTGAGTCTTGGATCATTCACACGTTCAAGGCATCCCTCAAATATATGCATTCAACCAAACTTAGAGATAGTGAAATCGGACAAGCTACTTAGAAAAATCTCAAGGGTTCATTTTATGATTTACAAGGATACTTCCGACAGGGTCAATCAAATTCTAAGTTTCTTCCTTTCCAACTCAATTTAGATTTGTACTACTGTTAAGCACGATCTATTCAATTTTACCGACTAGCGTTCATTTATTCGGGTCAAACTTAGCACATTACCGTTCCCAAGTCTAACCCTAAGTCATATTACCCCAGTTCTGTAGCTTGTTCAAGCAATGATAAAGTCGGTAACACAAGTTCATTCACTCGACATAAGGTTGTCTGCCTAATTACTAGGCCAGCTCACGAGGTCATAGGTACAAGTTCAAGCACATTGTGATTCATCGTGTAATTTTATCGCACGATGCTCGCCCCAATTCCTACGGTCAAACCATTGTTTATTTGTACGGGATATTCTACCCAAGCTTGTTTCACTCAGATTTCTAAACATCGAGCATGGATTTTCCTACTCTCAATAACATATTTGTTTGTACGGAGGACGAGTCCGTTCAGTAAAATTCAAGATATATCCAAGTTGCAGGACAAGTCTAGTGATTTGTATAGTCTATATCTCCAAACATGTTTTGATATATCCCTATCCATTCCAAGTCTAGTCCACCAAGCAAAGATTCAGTTCTAATCCTTAGATTATAATCCAAGTCGTCCAATCTGATTCACGTATTCGTTCACGAAATCATAAAGCGTGATTTATTTCAGCTTCTAGGCTAACTCATCCTCAAAATATTTTTGATCACTTGTATTTACAATTTTGTCTTATCGTATCGAACCAAAAGTCAAGACGATCCATAAGTTATCATGTTCCGGTCTTCCGCAAGTTCGATCACCCTCGTTGGACGTGAGATTCCTACATCAACGATCCCGCTGGATAATCGTCCTAATACTAGTGTGACGCATGTAAGGAGCTCGCACAAGACAAGATCGTTTGAACGTTATGGTTATCTTCAGCACGATCGAGACACCTTATATTTTAACTTTACTCCTTCTAAGTTATACATCCATCGAGTCATGTCCATTCATGTAGTGATTATAATTCGTCTTATAAAATCATCCAACTTCAATGTTACCGTTCAGTAAATCTTCATTGTCTATTCTAGCATTTCTCAAGTAACTATGTTTCAAATATTCAAACTCAAGTCTACTTCTATATTTTTTGATACGTTCCATTCATCGAGTTAGTTTGGAATAATCACCAAACATGTTCCCATGAGTTCGATCATCCTCGCCGTACGTGAAGTCACCACGTCGGCACTCCCGCAGGATAACCGTTCTCGTTGGGACTGATTTCGAGAGTTATCATTTCGAACTTGATTTCAAGATCGTTCTTCTGAACTCCAAGCCAAATCCATTATCGTTCATCTCTTTCATCGAAACACAACATTCATTTTGGGCTAATTTCTTATTTAAGTGATATTGTATTCAAGTTCAGTCTGTTTGTTTCAAGTCCGAAATCGCTTGCACAATCCTCTAAGTTTTCAATAAGTTTCCTTAACGAGATATCGATTTCCATTTCCGTGAATCCCAATTCAATATAAGCCTTATCATTTATTCAAGATATTATGAAATCGTTCAGTACAATTATCGCACGAGACTTATGAATCCGTTTGGACATTTCTAAATGATCCATACACCACTCGAAATTTAGTCATCCACTTAATCCATAATCAATTTATATCTTCCGATACGAAATACCGTTCGAGCTATTCCCCAAAATCTAAACACGATTCTTAATATTTGCCTAAGCGATAAATTCGAGAATGTTCTATCGGTTGGCATTCTAAGTCTGTCTTGCCTTATTCCTGAACGATATCAAAATCTCGTTGCAACTTAGCTTGCACTAAAGGGTCTTGGCGCGCGATACTCTACACAACTTACCCAAAAGGCTGTGTGTAAAGCTAACCGTTCGGACAATATTTATTTTTTTACTAACCAGTTGGACAAACATGTATAGGCAATTTGGGTTTGCGCATAAATCGTAACTCTAGCATGAGTCTATCCCAATGGGCCTGACACAGGTTGGCACAAAGGCCAATCGTATTACAATTTTGTACAAGCAATCACATCATTTAAATGCATATTTTAAAAGTATTTAGACTCATTGTTGAAATATTCCGTTTGGGACATTGAAAGAAAGTATGCACTATAACCCACGAACAAGCTTTCAAAACTGAGAAAATCAAAACAAAGTTTAAAGGCGTATAGCCAAGCTCTAATACCAATCTGTCATGTCCCGATCTTCCGCAGGCTAATCGGCCATCCCCGCTAGGCGAGAATCACCGCGCCAGCACTCCCGCGGGATGATCACTTGACCCATCTGGGCGTGATATCGCACGAGCGTGAGCCACATCTGTGCAAGACCGTGGTTCATTGGCTGGCGGTACGAGATCTAAGCCACAGAGTCGCACAGATTGTCCGAGTGCAGCAAAATTATAAACGCATAGGCAATTTGGAAACAATTTCACTGAGTCAACAATAACGGAAGCATTGAATAACATAAGTTGAAGTAAAACAAACTCTTATTTGATATAAACAAGTGTTACAGGTGACGCATAGCCGAGATTACATGTCGTTCAAGCCTCTCTCTCTGAAACAGTAAAAGCGTGCCAAGTGGCTACATTCATGGAATGATATATGGGCGATGCTTCAGGCGATGTTCCAATATTATGTCTTGTATATGTGCTTCAGTTCCGGACGCAACGCTCCAAGATTCCAGAGTGAACTCCACTCCTTAGCATGCACGAAGGAGGCATCCGTACTGAACGAGGTTCTCCCACACCCTGCAAATAATCTGGTGGATTATCAGTAGATAAATACACTGGTGGGGAGACTACTCACCCGCTCGACAAATCCAAACAAGTAATATAGGTTCCATCCACAAACTATTATGTTGTCTTTCTAGTTGCCTTAGGATCAGTTTTATGGCAAAGATTGAATAGCCTAACTCGTATGGTAGTGAGCCGTGCGATATAGGAGTAAACACGGCGAGACTTACCAACTTACCATTTGTCCTTTCCTGTCCAAGGCAAACCAAGTTAATTCAAGCACGAGCATGTATATATTGAATCAGGGCATTAGCATATGCAACACAAGTGTTTCAGTGCGAAATTTTATATCGGGTGCACGAGCATACAGGTCATCCAGAAGTGTTACAGAAGATGTCTTTAATGATCCGGTTTATTGACTTATGATGCAATGACTCACACGCGGGTTTCCGCTAAGCGAGGATGACTTATCTATATGAACATGAGGGTCACTAGCATGGCGTCAAAATGGACGTTTGTCTCACTAGCGGATTATTTAAAATGCTTTAAGCAGGGCATTGTAAGCCATCCTGTCGAATATATAGAGATGCCTCTCAATGAGTATGGGGAAATCTGAGTGGTACATGTCATGCCCCGATTACGTGGAATCGATAGTCATCCCCCGGGTGTGATGTCGTGCGGGCCTAGGTTGCGCACTGCATAAGGCTAAGGTATTTTGTATAACGAGCACATATTCAGAGTACGCAGATAAATTAAAACATAGATTTAAAACATGGAAAAGTTCTCTTTATTGATATATGAATATCTATTACAAACTCTTGAACGAGTCATAAGGTTGCCTCACGGGCTTACAAAAGTTGACACAAAATAAGATAGTTGTCTTGTACATTATATCCCTTTACTAAAACTTCAAAATGTAAAGACCTCCTGGTGGAATGACGGCCTTTCCACGGAGCTGCATTAAGTTCTTGAGTAGCTAGCTCCTTGCTTCAAAATTTGCTTCAAAAGATGGCACGCTCAGGACGCGCCTACAGCTAGACTGGATCGAGGATTGACTTCTGCTCCTCGCTCGGCTCTCCTTAGTACGGAAAACCTGTTTCAACGAGGGTCAGTATATCGAAACATACTGGTGAAGGCAAGCTAATCCAACTATACCAATCAACACGTTGTTTATATGAAGCATGGATATTATTTGTGGTCTTTCTATCTTGCCTTAGTTTATTTTATATTCAATAAAATACTTGCCACCGTTCGGTGATATTTACCTGTCCGTCTGAACCACCTGCACAATACTTACCATGTCCTTCCCTGCCACGAAGACACAAATTAGCATGTACAAGTTTAAATATACAAGAAGATCACTAGCGTATGCCATAATGGATGATATAGTCTTTGGCGGAATATCATTCAACGAAAGTACAAGAGGCGTTGCAAGACATTTCGTCAAGTACAAGAGACGAAATAATAGGTTCCACCCGGACCGGATCGGTGCCAGTGCCCTAGCGACTGTCCGCGAGAATCGTGACCTTGTGCACAAGTTGTCTGTGATCGTACGATATCTAGGCTAAGTTATCATTTATACAGTTGAGGCAACAAGAGTACAAGACAAGCAGCATTGCATGATTTATTTTTGCATAGTCTTCCTGAATAGTTCGTTGCATGGCAGGATGAGTTCTATACATAGTACATTTTAAACAAGAAGTATACATTCTAACTTGTATTTATGCATATGATGAACATTTCTAAACGAACAAGCATGCAGTATAAGTAATCGTTCCTAAGTTGAATAACAAGCATTATAATCCAAGTCTATTCATTTTTATCTTGACATCTTTTAGTTATTACTTGGTATCGTTTGATCGGGGCAAACAAGAATACAAGATTTTTAGGTGTGAAGACTTGGAAGAAGGGATAACTAAATCGAATATAAGCCACTCACTTAGTTGGTTAGAAGGGAGAAGGAAAGAGGTGCTTCAAGACTCCGCTCGTGCGTCATCTACTGCTCGTTCACCTGCATTGCCACGAACAGTTGATCAATACCTCTTCTACTCTTTCCAATCTCAGAATTGAAGTATAGTTCAACGAACGAAAATAATAAAATTCATCAAAACCGTTCAAGAAAATGTAAGTAAATCCGAAAATCAACTCAAGGCACGAAAGTAACAAGCGACAGCAAAAACTGAGGCACCAAAAGATGCAGCGGAGAGTTCCCTCCTGACTCTGCCGCTAAGTCGATCCTGGGGGCACAGTCCACTGAATATGGAAATCGATTTCGAAGAAGCAAATCCATAACGAGGATAAGATCTTGTTTCAATCTATCCCGATCGAACGATACCGTCTTGTATTTCTTAGCCGCACTCACCGAATAAGGGGAACGGGGCACCATATCACGAACGATAAAATAACATGGGCATTGTGCACCGTCCCCATAAACAAGAAAAGAATAATATAGAGTCCGTCTAGACCGGATCGGTCCCAGTGCCCCGAGACCGTCCGCAGAATGGGATGCGATAATCCCCCTTGTGCACAAGTTGTCCGTGACCATGCGGGATTGGTTTCAGGTTCAGAGGATAACTCGATTTTGTTCAGGACAAGTATGCTCCACGAGCTGTAATTTTCATTGCTTTACAAGACATAATTCTTATTCAATGTTCACTTGACTTGAAGCAATCTAAGGCAATACGAGAATGAGACAATCACATAGCATGATATGTCTTGGATAATCTCCCCGAGGCGTTAGATTGAGTACAAGATGAGTATCAATTTCCTCTGAGGCATTGTTATCTTGCTTGACTGTCCATTGATGCAGTTCCCTAGTTCACGAAATGCCTTGGTGACCAAACTGTCCCGATTACTTTCAATGTTCATATACTTGGCTCCGAACGACTATTAGATAGCCTTTCGGTGGTTTGGATGAAAATAAGGCAAGATAGCATTTCACTGCACATTGGCATACAATTATATGACAAGCATTGAATCGAGGCAATATATAAACAGGCAAGCATTGCATTCATACGATAACTTAAGCATTCACGTTGGCTCGGGCCCGAAGGTAAGTCGAGAAGTGAAACCGTAGTGGAACTTTCCGAGCGACATGGTCTAGGGTCGTGCAATGTAAACAAGTGAACAATGCACTAAGAATAGCATATACATGTTGTTCTATTCGAGGCATAGCTGGGCTAGTTGCATAAGGCAAATGTAGCATGCGAGGGTCTGAATATAAGCAATGTTTCATTTTTATGTTCTAATATAAGCAATACAAGTTGAGATTATTTCCTTAGCTAGGTGCGTTGTATTCTTATTAGCATGCAGGGGGTGATTCACCTGGCGACTAGCATGTATCATTCCATATTTTAAGTGTGCTGGCTAAGCAAAGATAAGTTTACCGTAGCCACCCACCTTAGCGATGATTCGCCTCGGTCGAGGGATACTTCGAGCGAGTCTCTGAAAGCCTAAGCCAAACTCCTGTAGGAACAGTTTGGATATCCTTTGCCTCAAACGAGTATTCTCGCCTGAGCAAAGTGGGTCGGAACGTTGCACTTTTGCCATTTGAATAGGCAGTCCGCTTGAGCGGAACGGGGTGTTACACTTAACTCCTAAAGAAATTTTTTCCAAAGGTGGTGACAAAATTTAAGATTGTCATAAAGGGTTTCACACTTAATCCCTCTAGGAAAGTGTCACGACCCGCACCCGAAAAATCGGGCATGAGTCATGGGTACGTCCAGCCTACGCCGCAGCATCGGCGGTAGAACGCTGTCTAGGTCAACTATCTAGATAACAATCTCACACAATCAATATATAAACCTGTCAAGATCTCAACTCCAAACGGAGGAGCAATATCATAATTATAATCAAGTACTCAATCACGAATCTAAGCACGATAAGATAACAAAGAAGACTAACAACTCCAAAGTCTAACCAACAATAACTACTACAACAACCACAACATCAATAATAATAATACATCATCCAAAATAATATACAATACAAGATCTCAATCCAAAACCGGAGACAAATTCGGTGCTAAAAGCTAATAAAAATAACAACAAGGTCTCAGTGATCCCGGCTACCAACCCGGAAATCACCCCTAAACTAGAGGGTCCCTGTCTGCACCATCGACAGGCTCAGGTCCATAAAACGTCGGACACCACTCCTCCGGATACTCTGAAAAATATGTCCAGTCAGGACTGGAGCAAGTACATCTCTAACAGCAGTTCCATTTAAATGATAAAAACTATAAAACAGTTATAGCAAGTAGCAAGGAGAATGAAATAAAGTATGGACAAGATATACATATCACTGGTGCATAAAGATAAAGATGCATGGATATCAGAAGCAAGATAGTAATAACTGTAAGATACAATAAATCAAAACTAAGAGTAAGTCTGTGCACATGAACGTGTAGTGAGTCCAGCATGAAATACATGTAGTGAGTCAAGTCTAGAAACATGTAGGTGAGACCAACAAGAATGCAAGAGAGTCCAGACTATAAAGAATGAACTCGGTGTCTTTGAAATACTTGTTTCGACATATAAACGGCTAGGGGTAAGTACGGCTCACCGTACACTGGGTGCGCGGCTGCTATCATTCCAGATTAGACCAGAGGGAGTGATTTCTGATGATTCCAAATGGGAATGTTTACATGTCTACTCGAGTATTTTCCCGCCCCGACTAATACAAGTGAATCCAAGACCCGACACGTAAATCAATATGAGTCCAGCCTGAAACATGAGTGACGCCTGTAGGTGATGCCAATAGTGATTCCAGAATAGAGGCCAGAAACATGAAATATTCATGTCGCAAGTAAATAAATCCAAAAATACCAGTCAGTGTCCCGTGTTGTGCCAGAATAATCAGATGATACTATAGTAGAAGCCGAATCATAATAATCATCAGATAATGAAAACTATCAGAGAATGTACTCGCTTGACGTCCTGATCAACTAGCGATCCGAACTGGTGTCTCAAGGACCTATACGAAAAGCAAGGTTAATCAGGTTTCTAATGAGTTAAATAGACATAAAATAACTAAAAATAGGCTTCTAGGGTCGTTCTAGGTCAAACGGGTCAAACCGGTAAAATCTGGGTCAAAAAGTCAACTCTGGGTCTAAAAAGTCAACCCTAGGTCAAAACTAGGTCAAAAGTTGACTTTGGCAGTCAACCGAGTCAACTACGGTCAACTCTAGGTCAAAATAGGGTGCCCCTGAAATTCTAGGCCAAAACTAGGTCATTAAGCTAATAAACCCTCAAACTCGCCTCCTTGAGATACGGGGATACCCTCGGTATCCGATACCTCAACCTAGGCTACGCACCCGCCTAAACCTGCTAAAACCTATGCTAGCACGCGTAAATATATACACATAAGCATATAAAAATTACTCCAATACTATTCTTAGGCTATTGCTCAAATACCCCGCTCGAAACTCAATACCTTGGATATCTCAAGGTATTGAGATATCGCTCTAATACCCCTCTAACTAGCTATCTAGGTATATAGACATACCCCTAGTTATTAATCTAGGCTAGAAAATATATCTCTATCATATATTATACATATCTAAGTATCTATGTATATATATATATAGGTATCCACAACCACAACATATACATACCTTACCTAAACTCATATATATATATATATATATATATATATATATATATATATATATATATATATATATATATATATATATATACCTTAGATAGATATAACTATCTATCTATTCATTACCTACCTATCTATAGATATATCTATCTAATCTATCTAACTATCTATCCAACTACCTATTTACCTATCAATCTATCTATTTCTTAATCTAACTATCCTATCTATCCTATCTATCTATCTATCTATCTATCTATCTATGTAACTATCTATGTATTTATAATTATATCTATCTATCTATCTATCTATCTATCTATCTATCTATCTACTTATATATCTATCTATCAATCTAATCTATTCATCTAGCTATTTACCTATCTATGTATCTAACAATCTAACTATCTAGCAATCTAACTATCTATCTATTGATCTAATATCTTTCTAGCTACCTATTTATCTATTAAACCATAGATACCTATCTATCTATAACTCTCACACTAAGCTACCCCGCTCCCCGCCGCGAATGCCAAGCTGCTGCTGCTGCTCAAACCTGCTGCTGCTGCTGTTCATGCTGCTGCTGCTGCTGTGCAGTGCACAGCAGCACGCTGTGCACTCCTGCGCTGCCTAGCTGCTGCTGTCGCATTGTTCTGTTACTGTAGCTGCTGTTCTATTCAGTCCACCCCCCCTTTCACTCTCACACACACACAATCACACCACTATAAATACACAGACACACACATAGATACATATATATATCTATATATATATATACAATCATACATATATATATATATATATATATATATATATATATATATATATATATATACAATCTAACATATAAATATTCTAACACACACACTCTGACATATAAATACACACACACACATACAAGCACATTCATATATATCTATATATATATATATATATATATATATATATATATATATATATATAAACACATCTATATATATATACATATACACACACTCAAGCATATATATATATATATACACTCACTCACACACTCTCACTCTCACACACCCTCACACACACACACACTCTCACACACACTAGCACACACTCTCACAAACACACAACCACACACACAAATACTCATACATATATATATATATATATATATATATATATATATATATATATATATACACACACTCACACACTCAAACATATATATATATACCCTCACTCACACACACTCACTCTCACACACACTAGCACACAGTCACACAAGCACTCACTAACACACTCACAAACACATAAAAACACACATATATATATAAATATATATACATATATAGACACACATACAAATATATATATATATATATATATATATATATATATATATATATATATATATATATATATATATATATATAAACACAACACACAACACACAACACAATGTACACAACGCCCACTAACGAGCGCCCAACGACCTCGACACGCACAAACACCTATAAATAATAAAATATAGCCTGAGAATTCTACCACACACTCCCCGAAGCTAACCCAACGCGCGCACAAGCCCAAAACTAAGAAATCACGCCGAAATGGCCGTTCGGTCATTTCGACGAATACGCGGTGTGCGGTTCGAAAAACCTCCTGAAACGCACACCAAACCAACTCGAAATCGGGCCAAAATTTATTCATGGATCCTAAACGATGTCTAGATCCTAGAAAAAATGCTATCGCGTTGATTCTAGGTCCGTGGCGAAAACGCGCATGAACTTAGAATCGGCGACGACGAAAATCCCAAATTCGCCCGAAACGTCCGTTTCTCTGCGACACGACTTCCCGTGTCCGAACGGAGACACACACTTACCCTCAAGACACCGACAACGTCTACCTAGGTCCATCTAACCTAGAGCATCACCCAAAATTGGGCCAAATTCGGATTCCATCCGAAATTGACACAAAACCTAGTTGCAAAGTCTCCAAACTCAACCAAACTAGTTCCAACTTCCTCCCACGGGTAACCTAAGGGTCTAGGAAGGTTCTAAACCACTAATTACACTATATAAGAACAATTAGAAGGAAAAAAAATTATGGTTTACCTCTTGGGAGTTGGAATCCCAAGCCAAAGTCTCCAAAAAGTTCCAAATCCACCTCAACTAGCTTCCAAGCTTCCAATCCAAGCTCCAACACCAAATCTAAGCTCTACCTACCTACGTTAGGGAAAAATGTAGGGTTAGGGTTAACATAAGTAGAAAAAATGGAAGGATGAAGGAAGAAAAATGAGAAACTTACTTGTTTGGAAGTGGGAAGGAGAAAGGAAGAAGGAGGGAAGAGTGGAGAAGAAGAAGAAGAAGAAGAAGAAGAAGTGAAGAATGGGGAGGGGGCTGCTGTGTTGGTCGGGTAGGGGGCTGTGGGAATACGGGCCGGCCATGTAAAGTAGGTTTTCAAAGTCCAAAATACCCAAAATGTCCTCCTAACTTGGGTTTTGGGTTTCGGGTTCCAAAAGCACTCAAACTAACTCCAAATCTCTCCAACTAACCCACTAAAAATATAATAAATATTCTAAACCCAAAAATAGGTCTCAAAGGGGTGTGGGCTGGGTCGGACATGGGTCCACTAGGGTATGACATGGGTCCAGGCTAGCCAAAACCCTAAAACAATCAATAAAAATATAATACAATCATTAATTAAATATAAATATAATTAAATATAAATAATACACAATTAACTAAATTAAAATAAAAAAATATCCGGCTCTGAAAATGGGGTGGTGACAGAAAGTCAACCCACATGGGCCACCACCCCATGTGCATATACTAATACTAAACATAGTTATATATTGAGATATACACATTGGTGGTTTTTCAATGTTGGACTAAATCTCCAAAAGCAAAGGGAAAAACACCAACAATAATAAGGTCTTATCTAGATTTTCAATATACATTAGAATAGAAGATGTGTAAACCCCCAGATTTTGTAAGAATTTTTAAATCTTGGATTTTCCCAATTTTCTGGAATTTTCCGAGAATTTTCTGTAATTAAAATCAAGGTTTTTAATTAATAAATAATTTTTAATTGTTAATAAATAACATTAAATATTATGAAAATAATATTTTTGGGTGTAAAATGGAAAACTGGACTTAGGGTAATTTTTCTGGATTTTTCTGGGCCTCAGACCTATTTTTAAATGCCTAAAAACTATTTTTAACTATTTATTTAATTATTATTAATATTATTATTATTATTATTATCATTATTATTATTACTATTATTTATTCCTTTTATTTTCTCGGCCTGGCCCGTTACCTTGGCCCGGCCCACTACCCCCAGTCCACGACCCGCCTAGCGGGTCGGGTCGGGTCCGCCCGACCCGAGACCCGCTACCCGACCCGGCCTCCTTCCCTGACCCGCTTCCCCTCCCCGAGTTCTCCGCCGTACCCGCCGGAAGGGACGCCGCGCCACCCGCTCCAGCGCCCCCACGTCGCCCTCCGCGACCCCCGGCCCTCGCCCCACGTTCCCCTCTCCGCTCCGCCTTTCTCGCGGACTCAGCCGCCCCCTCCACCTATATAAACCCTCATCCTTCTCTTCCCCGGCCACCACCGACCGCCCAGAACTCCGCCCTAACCCCGAGCTTACCGCCACCCTCGCCACCGGCCGCCTCGCCCCAGCTCCGCCCCGACCAGCCCCCTTCTCCTCCTTCCTCTCCTTCCTCTGCCACCTCACGACGGCTCCGGCGCCCCGAACGACAGCAGCGGCAGCAACACCCCCTTCCAGCCGCCTCCGGCCAGCCGTCCCCGGCGCGCCGCCGACCCCCAGCCGTGCCCCAGTGCCCCCGATCACCTCCGGCCAGCCAGCGCCGCCTCAGCCTCCGGCCGGCCCCGCCGTAGCTCCCAAACCCTAACCCTAGCTTTCCTTCGTGTCGTGTCGGACACGACACGGACACGACATTTTCTGGATTTTCAGAGCAGGTTCAGGTACTCGTATCTTGCACCATGTATCTCCGTTTTCAATTCTGTAAATTTCTACGCGAAGCCTGTATAACCCTCTCGGTGTCCGGACAAACTGTTCGGGACATCGTGTCCTGTGGTGATCGCACACCGCGATCCAAAAACAGGAAAAAACTAGACCCTGTTTTACCCCGAAACTGAGTGCGCCCCGCCAAACGGGACGACTTTTTGTGCGGTCTTTACAGATATGTACGCATCGTCGATACGGACGTGTGAGTTTTCGTGGAAGCTGATTCGGGTGTGCGTGCACACCGAAATCAACGCGTATCCGCGAACATCGCCCCGTATCCGTCTTTTCGGCAATTCATCCTAACTTCGTGCACACACGTCGGATCGAGACGAAACTTGCGCCATCGGACTCGTAACGATACGCTGGTCCTGTGGGTCAAGTTTGGTTCGATTCTGAGAACGTTGACGAAATCGCGTGTCGTGGGCCCCATAGGCCCCGCTCGACGGGCGATTTTGTGTTCGGCTCATCGGAATCCAAATCTGGAAGTTCCGTTGGGTTCGTCTCAGCGTTCCTGACCTGTTGACACTAAGTTTGGTGAATTTGGAGACCTTTGACCCGGACACGTTTTTCGGTGCAAAGCGGGCCCACCGGCAGACCCCGTTTTGACCCGAAACTGCCGTTTTTGCCCTTGTCTCCAAATTGGACCCAAGGACAGGCATTTCTAGCTATTTGATATCTTCTGAGCATGATGGTAATGTCTATTTCAGCATCTGGACTCATCTCTGGAATTTTCCCCAAGAACCATATTAATCAGATCCAAACAACAGGCAAGTACCTGCACTTCAAGTTTAATCTTTATATTATGATAGTTGATTCCCTGCTTTACTAGTACCCTTGATGATTACACGTAGTGCTAGAATACTGGATTTCATGTCTTGGATACTGTATTTCATGTCTTGCTTTTCATGTCGGGTGGGAGAATACTGAAAGGCATGTAGTTTACCCTGACCCTTGCCATGATTAATAGCTGTTGGTACACGACTGTCCATCAGCCGGATCTCGATTATTCCTGTTTAATAGCCATCTATGACGGCCGGTTTAACCCTATAAACCCCTACATGCCAACTAGGTATTCTAAATACACAAGTTCACACACATAGTTTCTTGTCTTGTTACAGTTCCTATTGCCTGGTTGTAATTCATTTTCCTGTCACCTTGTTCCTGTTTTACTCATGTCCCTGTCTTACAGCAATTAACTCTTAGTTATTGTTACTATTTATTTATACATATTCTCAACATAATACCTGTCAGTTCTTTTTAATTGTCATGAATATTTAGTTTAATCTTGTTGTGCATTGTGTACTTTGCTCCTTTCCTGACTGGATCCGTTGTTTTAGGCGATGATGAGGACTTTGCCCCTACCTATTATGGCCCCTATGAGTTAGCAGGTGACACATTGAGGAGCCGGTTCCCACTCCGGAGACTACCTTTGAGGAGGAGTAGCCAGTTAGTTATTATTTTATTTCCTTTCAGCACATACTCGGGTTTGTCCCCGATTTATCTTCTGGCTTGTATTAACTGTGGTTTGGTTGTCACAGATTAAATATTATGAAATCTTAGCATTCCGTTTTCCTGTGATTATTCTTACATGTTCATTATTGTGGATGAGATAGATACTTATTGACCCCAGAAATGACCTAGACAGCGTACTACCGCCGACACTGCGGCGTAGGCTGGACGTGCCCACGTACTCGTGCCCAAATATCCGGGTGCGGGTCGTGACACGTTTTTGTGGTGGCCCATGCAGGTCCAACGACTAAATTGTTCGGTTTCAACTCAGGGACCGAACAGGCCTGCAATAAAGCTAGGATAAGTTTATAGGATCTCATCCACTTGCTTGAATCATTTTTGATATCTGTATCATATTCGAACTAATATGAACTTGCATCTTGTCTTGATTCCTGTGCGCCTCTTATCGGTTATTTTGGATACAGGGAGATGGACCCACAAGCCAACAACGAGACTCATGCAGAAACACCACAAACCGTTGTGGTTACCCAAGGAAACGATGTGATACCAGTCGGTGAAGGCCAATCATCACAAGGCAGTCAAGCAAGTCAGCCTGCCTCAATAATCCGTCAAGATGACATTCCACCCTCGACGCAGCCTATTCCACCGATGCCTTCCTTTCCACCGGGACCGCCTATGGACGAACAGCAGATGTTCCGCATGTTCTACATAATGATGCAAGCCTATCAGAAGGTTCAACAAGAAACTCAGCAAAACCAAGCGGAGAACTTCATCGACAGAATTAGCTCGGAGTCACGTAAGCCAAGTAGTTCAAATGCAATTACCTTCGACGAAGACGTTCTTACTGCAGCACGACCTGTGGAGTGCACCACAAGGATCGAGTCCAGCCAGAAGCGGCCGTATACGTCAGCACCAGACCAAACACCATAGGAAAGAGCTGCAAAGCGACCACAGATGAATCCAACTCAAAGACAGAACCAACAAGCTCCCATTTGTGGCTTTTGTAGAAAACAAGGTCACATTTGGCGGAATTGTAGAAAGAGGCTAGGTGCCTGTCTATATTGTGGATCAGTAGCACATCAAGTGAAGGACTGTCCTGCTGCCCAAGGACGCACAGCTACACAAAAGATTCCAGTTCAGGCCAGGCCCCAGCAGCGCAGCGGAGGGCACCACCTCAAGGACAAGGACCAGCTTCCGCGATGACCGTGGAGAACGCGCAGACTCTTGGAGTAGCCAATGCACGTAAGTGATTGTAGCTGCCGTTTCTAGTTTAGCTCGTGCCTATTGGTTCATGACCCCAGCCCCAACCTAGTAATTTTGAACTTGCTAATAACCTGGTATGCTTTTATATCTGATAACTGTAGAGTTGTAGAATCTTTTGTTATTGTGCTTATTGTAGGTTGTTTTGCGAACTTAAATAATTTGTACCACCTTTCACCATCATCTAGCGCACTTAATTTTGCTGTACTTTATTTATACTGCTATTCTATAGCCTAGTTTTGCAAGCTTACTCTTTATCAGGCTTGTTCATGACATATGTATTATTGGACGCGTACACTAATACAAGTGTCTATTCAGAATCAGTGTATTACGGTCTGATCAACCTTAGTGCATTTTGATTCGCACTTCGCAAACGACTACTTTACGTGGATTGAGATACGTAGTGATTAGTAGACAAATATACTTGACCTAGACATGTCTAAAGCATATCACGTAGGTTACATAACTGTATTAATACGAGCATGTGAATAGGAATTACCGAGATAGGATTCAATCCACAATCGCTTGACAATTCCCACCTGAATACTTTAAAACGCCTTGACCCCGATATTTCTTTTCTATCACCCCACCCTTGAACTCTTTATTATTGATCTTCGCCTTCCCTTATTTCAGAAAGACAAAATCTCGTGCTGGTATAAGTTAGTACATAGATAGTACTAGATATGCCACATAGGCCGATCACATACTTGAGGATTAACTTTCGTAATTGAGGACATATCATGATCGGCGTTGAAATTCGAGGATTGAATGACATAGGTAAACATATTAAGAAATATTTTTCTTAAGGTATATAGTCTTTTGTGATGAATGGGTAAACTCTAAGTTGGGTAGCAATGCATTTGTCAACTCGAGAGGAATATCTTTTGGATTGTGACCGAGTAAGGTTAGATTGGAAGAAGCAAGCCATTTCTAATTCTGAAAATTTAGAGGGGTAACTAAGATGATTAATGAATTGATATCGAGGACCCAATAGTTGTATCTTAGGTACATGATAATGCAAGTAAAATCATCAATTTAAATTTAGAGGATAGAATTATAGAATTTCAGACTTGAACATTGGTGGACTACATTTAAATTATTTTTTCAATTTGGTGATTGATTTAAGGATTAAAATTTGAGGGTTGGACTACCTAGTTAGAATATTGAAGATGTGAATGGAATTTAAAAGGTTGGAGCATACAAATGGGAATACTGTTGGACTCGAATCACTTCTAGAGGAATTATGATAGTTAGAATAGTGAGGCAAGGACGTAAGTATGTGCAATCCTTGAAGATTTTATAAGGGCTTACTCTAAAATTTTTGCCTGTGGGTAATTTGAGAAAGTAAGAAGTGATAACTCTAGGTTGAATCTTGATTGGAACAATAGACATCTTAACCACGAAATGATTGCAGTGGATGTGATCGGGATTCTAATTATCGTAAGGAAATTGCGATTGATGTACATGAAGGATTAACAGATTATGGCTAATTTTTAAATTTTGAGGACGAAATTTTTATAAGTTGGGTAGATTGTAAACCCCCAGATTTTGTAAGAATTTTTAAATCTTGGATTTTTCCCAATTTTTTGGAATTTTTCGGGAATTTTCTGTAATTAAAATCAAGGTTTTTAATTAATAAATGATTTTTAATTGTTAATAAATAACATTAAAATATTATGAAAATAATATTTTTGGGTGTAAAATGGAAAACTGGACTTAGGATAATTTTTCTGGATTTTTCTGGGCCTCAGACCTATTTTTAAATGCCTAAAAACTATTTTTAACTATTTATTTAATTATTATTAATATTATTATTATTATTATCATTATTATTATTACTATTATTTATTCCTTTTATTTTCTCGGCCTGGCCCGTTACCTTGGCCCGGCCCACTACCCCCAGCCCACGACCCGCCTAGCGGGTCGGGTCGGGTCCGCCCGACCCGAGACCCGCTACCCGACCCGGCCTCCTTCCCTGACCCGCTTCCCCTCCCCGAGTCCTCCGCCGTACCCGCCGGAAGGGACGCCGCGCCACCCGCTCCAGCGCCCCCACGTCGCCCTCCGCGACCCCCGGCCCTCGCTCCACGTTCCCCTCTCCGCTCCGCCTTTCTCGCCGGACTCAGCCGCCCCCTCCACCTATATAAACCCTCCCCCTTCTCTTCCCCGGCCACCACCGACCGCCCAGAACTCCGCCCTAACCCCGAGCTTACCGCCACCCTTGCCACCGGCCGCCTCGCCCCAGCTCCGCCCCGACCAGCCCCCTTCTCCTCCTTCCTCTCCTTCCTCTCCTTCCTCCGCCACCTCACGACGGCTCCGGCGCCCCGAACGACAGCAGCGGCAGCAACACCCCCTTCCAGCCGCCTCCGGCCAGCCGTCCCCGGCGCGCCGCCGACCCCCAGCCACGCCCCAGCGCCCCCGACCGCCTCCGGCCAGCCAGCGCCGCCTCAGCCTCCGGCCGGCCCCGCCGTAGCTCCCAAACCCTAACCCTAACTTTCCTTCGTGTCGTGTCGGACACGACACGGACACGGCATTTTCTGGATTTTCAGAGCAGGTTCAGGTACTCGTATCTTGCACCCTGTATCTCCGTTTTAAATTCTGTAAATTTCTATGCGAAGCCTGTAGGACCCTCTCGGTGTCCGGACAAACTGTTCGGGGCATCGCGTCCTGTGGTGATCGCACACCGCGATCCAAAAACAGGAAAAAACCAGACCCTGTTTTACCCCGGAACTGAGTGCGCCCCGCCAAACGGGACGACTTGGTCGCGTGCGGTCTTCACAGATACGTACGCATCGTCGATACGGACGTGTGAGTTTTCGTGGAAGCTGATTCGGGTGTGCGTGCACACCGGAATCAACGCGTATCCGCGGACATCGCCCCGTATCCGCCTTTTCGGCAATTCATCCTAACTTCGTGCACACACGTCGGATCGAGACGAAACTTGCGCCATCGGACTCATAGCAATACGCTGGTCCTGTGGGTCAAGTTTGGTTCGATTCTGAGAACGTTGACGAAATCGCGTGTCGTGGGCCCCACAGGCCCCGCTCGACGGGCGATTTTGTGTTCGGCTCATCGGAATCCAAATCTGGAAGTTCCGTTGGGTTCATCTCAGCGTTCCTGACCTGTTGACACTAAGTTTGGTGAATTTGGAGATCTTTGACCCGGACACGTTTTTCGGTGCAAAGCGGGCCCACCGGCAGACCCCGTTTTGACCCGAAACTGCCGTTTTTGCCCTTGTCTCCAAATTGAACCCAAGGACAGGCGTTTCTAGCTATTTGACATCTTCTGAGCATGATGGTAATGTCTATTTCAGCATCTGGACTCATCTCTGGAATTTTCCCCAAGAACCATATTAATCAGATCCAAACAACAGGCAAGTACCTGTACTTCAAGTTTAATCTTTATATTGTGATAGTTAATTCCCTGCTTTACTAGTACCCTTGATGATTACACGTAGTGCTAGAATACTGGATTTCATGTCTTGGATACTGTATTTCATGTCTTGCTTTTCATGTCGGGTGGGAGAATACTGAAAGGCATGTAGTTTACCCTGACCCTTGCCATGATTAATAGCTGTTGGTACACGACTGTCCATCAGCCGGATCTCGATTATTCCTGTTTAATAGCCGTCTATGACGGCCGGTTTAACCCTATAAACCCCTACATGCCAACTAGGTATTCTAAATACACAAGTTCACATACATAGTTTCTTGTCTTGTTACAGTTCCTATTGCCTGGTTGTAATTCATTTTCCTGTCACCTTGTTCCTGTTTTACTCATGTCCCTGTCTTACAGCAATTAACTCTTAGTTATTGTTACTATTTATTTATACATATTCTCAACATAATACCTGTCAGTTCTTTTTAATTGTCATGAATATTTAGTTTAATCTTGTTGTGCATTGTGTACTTTGCTCCTTTCCTGACTGAATCCGTTGTTTTAGGCGATGATGAGGACTTTGCCCCTACCTATTATGGCCCCTATGAGTTAGCAGGTGACACATTGAGGAGCCGGTTCCCACTCCGGAGACTACCTTTGAGGAGGAGTAGCCAGTTAGTTATTATTTTATTTCCTTTCAGCACATACTCGGGTTTGTCCCCGATTTATCTTCTGGCTTGTATTAACTGTGGTTTGGTTGTCACAGATTAAATATTATGAAATCTTAGCATTCCGTTTTCCTGTGATTATTCTTACATGTTCATTATTGTGGATGAGATAGATACTTATTGACCCCA
Source organism: Iris macrosiphon (assembly GCA_036927795.1). NCBI lineage: Eukaryota > Viridiplantae > Streptophyta > Magnoliopsida > Asparagales > Iridaceae > Iris > Iris macrosiphon. Next base: position 13,127,626 of record JAYESA010000010.1, on the reverse strand, counting down.
GAAATGACCTAGACAGCGTACTACCGCCGACACTGCGGCGTAGGCTGGACGTGCCCACGTACTCGTGCCCAAATATCCGGGTGCGGGTCGTGACAAGATGAACACTTGCTTATGTCCTTAGAACATTACCGCTATTACCAACACAAATTTGTTAGGAAACGTCATAGACTGGCTCGCTATCTATAAACATCTAACGCCATGGAAAAAACTTTCATACAGATTACAACCACTGTATGACAAGTGGACCACTATATACGGGACTGCCCTGAACTGGCTCGGACCCAGCCTGGAGCCCATAACACGGGTTTGGGCTGGGTTCACCCCTCTCTGTTTAGATCCGGACCGGCCTGACCTTCCTCCTCTCCCGAGATGATCTCAGGCCGGCCCGATAGACACCATGAGGTTAAGGGTCTACTTGGATTGAGGAAAAAAAGGTATGGAGAGTTAAGTGGGATCAAGTGAAGGGAAGTTAAGTGAGGGGGAGGGGAGGAAAATTTTGTTTGGATTGCGGTAAGAGTTAAGTTGGGTTTGTTTAATAACTCTTACATTGATTGGAGGTTTGAGTGGGAAGATGATTAATAAAATTATAATGGTTATCAAAATATTCTTATTACATACAGTTTTGAGTATGTAATAAGAAAAAGCGAAAAGAGACGACGCACATGGACGACAGTAAGTTGAAAGCCAGGAAGCAGGAGCAATAAAATGTCATAATATTTTATCGAAAATATAAGAGATATTTAAGATTTTTAAAGAATTTTTTTTTTTCTTTTATTAACCTACCGATTTGGAGGTTTAAAAATGGTCAAAAGAATGATAAACAAATTTCCACTTAACTCACTATAACTTTTTTTTAACTCTACCCTCAAATTAAGTAGTAATTTTTTTTTCTTCAGTAAATTTTTTTTCACTTAATTCTCTTAACCTTCGATCCAAACAGATCCTAAGAGTGATTACAACAAAATCAAAAGTCTAGCGACAAATCAAAATTAGGAGAAAAGTTGCATTGCTTAAACAAAACAAAAAAAGAAAAAGAAAAAGAAAAACAGCAGCAGTTAAATTTTAAACACTTGTCTAGATTGTCATTCTAAAATATTTCTATTCATCGTTAGTTGACTAAATCCATAATAGTAGTCATCAGCGGGTTGGTTGGTTGGCTAGTGTGAATCATTGGGGATATCCGGTTTAAGTCCGGGATTAAAATGAAAAAAAATAATAATAATGAATGCGTGGAAAATTTGCTAACAACAATTTTTTCGCCGCCGGCTGGTAAATGGAGCTTTCAAGAAAATTAGTCTTTTACATAAAACAAAAGGGATCTGTCTTACAAGAAAATTAGTCTCCGACTAAAATGGCTAATTAGAGTTTAGATTCTAAATTTTATATTAATTTAGAGTTTAGGTTATGACTTATCCAATTAAAAAATTTAGATCCTGAAATTTTACTATTTGTTTTATTTTTTCTATTATATCCTCTTCAATCTATACATGACAATTTAGAAAAGATATAATATAAAAAATAAAATAAATAATAAAAAAGATTATTTCATATTACTTTCTCTTAGATTAAGTATATTGATATTAACATGTTAGATTAAAAAGTTGGAAATATCTTTCTGAAAGTGTCGTTAAAATCTGAAAATATAGTTGAGTTTTGAAAGTGTTGTTAAAGAATTTTTAGCGATACTTTTAGAAAAGTATTAGTTTAGAAAGATAATATCAAATAGCTGTAATAAATCTAAATTTTCTAATTGACAAATCAGAACCTAAAATCTAAACGGGTATAAAATACAGTATCTAAACTCTAACGAGCCCTAAATAAATGGAATCTGTTGCATCTATTTATACACACATGCACGAAATAAGAGCACCAATGGTGTACACCATGGACCAACTCCTCCTTCCTTTCCTCTGCTTCCTCACCACCATCGTAATCACTTCACTGACAGCCTTCACCAGGAGAGGCCACAAGCCATCATCGTCGACGTCCGGGCGGCTCCCGAGCCCGCCCATGCTCCCGATAATAGGGAGCATACACCACCTCATCGGCCCCGAGCTCCCCCACCGCCGCCTCAGGGACCTGGCCCGACGCCACGGCCCCGACCTGATGCTCATGCGGCTCGGGCAGGTGGACTACGTGGTCGTCTCCTCGCACGCCGCGGCCGAAGAGGTGTTCAAGACGCACGACCTCAAATTCTCGTCGCGGCCCAAGCTGCGCGCTCTCGACATACAGACGTACGGGTACACCAACATCCTCTTCAGCCCCTACGGGGGCTACTGGAGGCAGCTGAGGAAGATCTGCGTGATGGAGCTCCTGACCGTCAAGCGCGTGAAGTCCTTCGGCGCGCTGAGGGAGGAAGAGATATCGAATCTTGTTGAGGAAATATCGACGACGAGCGGCGGCGCCGAGCCTGTCAACGTCAGCCGCATGCTCATGTCGCTCAGCAACAGCATCGTCTTCCGGGCGGTCCTGGGGAAGAAGTGCAGGCACCAGGATGAGTTCTTCGTCATCATGAAGGAAGCCATACAATTGGTTACGGGCACCACACTGTCCGATATGTTCCCTTCGTTGAAGTTCTTGGATGCTGTCACTGGGACTAGGTCAGCTCTAGAGAGGATACATAAATCGTTCGATCGAATTCTTGAGGAAGTCGTCGAGGAGCACGAGTCGAAGAAGAAGAACGAGAAGGAAGAGGACATACTAGATTTGTTGCTGAGGATCAAAGACAGTGGCGAATTGGACATCCCTCTCACGAGAAATAACATAAAAGCGGTGATCGCGGTGAGTCATTTCTTCCTTTTAAGAAGTAATTACAGTGCACCATCCATATACCAACGATTATATTATCATAAGAATGTGTATGATTGAACAGAAAAAAGGTGCACTGTACCGAGTCTATACTATAATGTACGCAGTGCACCCGTCACATATACCAACCATTAGATTACCATGAAGATGTGTGTATGCACATATCTCTTTGCAATCTAACGGTTGGAAAGAAAAATGGTGCACTGCACCAGGTCCATACAATAATTTCTCAAATAAAAAAAATATTGGGTGTGCAGGACGCGCAGTGCACCATTCACATGCCAATCGTTAGATTCTTGGGTATGTGACACACACACATCCCTATGAGCTAAATTAAAACTTGATTCCCTCAACTATTCGAGTTTTTTTAACTTGATACCCTCAACTTTGATAGCTACTACTTATACATTTTCTCTATCCTACGGTTAACCGAAGGAGTAAAATGTCACCTCCCCTATTCTCTCTCCGACAGCTCCTTCCCTCTCTTTTCGGCTCCAACAGCCGGGAGGGAGGGGGGGGGGGGAAGACGGGGTCGCGGGGTTGCATCGAGTCGCGAGGGCGGGGGGTCGCAGATAGCCTGGCGGGGCACGAGCGGCGCATTTGGGGGGGGGCGGGGGGGGGGGGGGGGGGGGGGAATGCAAGAGGGGACGCGAGGTGTTGTGGGGATGGAATATGGAGGGGTATTTTAGGAAAAAAAAATAGCCAAAAAACCTAACACTGTAATGACAGAGGACACCAAATTGAAAATATTAGTTGCAAAATGGTACTAACTTAAAACATATCAAAGTTGAGGGTATCAAGTTACAATTTTTTAATAGTTGAGGGTATCAAGTTGCAATTTAGTCAATTCCTATACAATCTAACGGTTGGTGAGAAAAATGGTGCACTGCACCGAGTCCATGCAATAATTTATGCTAATAAATGTATTATTAAGGACATGAACATTTTTGGGAACTAAAAAAGTTATTCGGGGCTGTTCGAATTTTTTTTGGAATTGTCAAATTTTTTGATAGTTCTTTCTAAAGAACTATCAAAAAATTTGACAGTTATGCTAAAACTTTTTTGCTTATCCCAAATAAGAAGTTTAATGTCTCTAAAAAAAATTCCAAAAGAAATTGAGAAAATAAGTATAGGCTTTAATTCATTATGAGTGTGATCCGGAAAAAAAAAACAAAAAAAACAAAAAACAAAAAACAAAGACCAAGTATGTTTGACTTCACCAAAAAATTAAGGGTTTTAAGAATCGAGTATAATTTCCTTGTACTTACGTACGTTTCTTTAATTTATTAGCGTAACTATAATTTATTTGTAATTCTTCTGCTGGAAGAATTTCCTATCGTTTATTCTTGAAAAAAAGGAAAAGAAAAAAGAAAGTATAATCACCTCGAGCAGCCATATCTGCGTATCTTTTCAATTCCGATTTTGTCAAATATTAATACTGATAGAAAACTAAGTGTACAATAAATTTTTTTTAACAATATTATAGACAAGATGAAAAATTTACTAAAATTTTAAAAAATAAATAAATTGCCATTGGTAATGGTTGGCGGTTTGATCTCAGGACCCTATAAACATTGGCGTTATGAAGCTTGGTTAATTTTTTTTTAATTACAATGGAGTCAATTCGCAAAAAGTATTGATGGTCTCTTTCTAATGGGATCAATCAAAATATGTCTCCTTCCCTCTCCATCTCAATGGCACATAAAAAATATTTAATTCAAAGACTTTTCATGTTGCCTTTAAAGCAACGAAACGTCACTTCATTCTTTTCTTTAAAACAGTGCTTAAGGTTCCGTTTCGCTACAGCCGTTTTCTAAGTTTTAACGTCAACTCAAAAAAAAAATGTGTTTAGCAGTAGCATCTCACAAATTGCTTTTAGAAATTTTATTTTAAATAATTGCGTTATAACGCAGAATTCTTAGATTAGAGAAAATTTGTTTTGGGAAAACAACTTTTCCAGTGTTGACACTGTTCGGCTTATCCCACCCCCAACCTATCCCTCAAACTCTCTCTCTCTCTCTCTCTCTCTCTCTCTCTCTCCATTCCACGCTCTGGTCCAAGGAAAAGTTGACTCCTCTGGTCCAGAGGAAAAGTTGGATTTGGCGATTCCACGCTCCTCGTGGTCGTCGGTGACGACGACCCAGATCGATGACGGCACCTAGGTGGACTCGAGGACAGAAAGACTAGACCACGACGTCTCCTTCTCTGAGATGGCCGGACTCAACCACGACCTCGATACGACGAAGACTCAACCTCGACTAGACCGGAGGGACTCGACTCGACCACGACCACGACCTCGACACGACCTCGACGACCGACCTCGACAACTCGACCACGACACGACCACAGACTCGAGGCCTCGACGACGCTCGAGGACACGACCCAAATCCAGTTTTTCTATGGTTTTCAAGCTAGGGTTAGGTTTTTCTCAAGGGTTAGAGTTTTCTCTAGGGTTTTCTGTGTCGGACACGAATTGAGTTTGGGAGGGACATAGAACGGACACAGTTTGGGGGGGGGGGGTGTGGAGACACGGTTGGACACGTTTTGGAGGGGTCCAGTTGGACACAAACCCTAATTTTTCCTTCTCTTCTTTTGCATTAAAAGAATAATCAGATGTTATTGACGGCATGCATGTATGACTGTGTTGAAAAAGTTAGAGTTGACGGCATTAAATTTTTTTTAATGCCGTCAACCCTAAATTTTCAGAGAACTGTTTAACCTAACTTTTTTTTAGGGTTGACGGCATTAAAATGTTAATGCAATGTGTTGGAAAAAACTGTTTATCTAATTATTTTTCAGAAAAAGTTAGGTATGACAGCATTAAAATAATCAAATTAGATTAAACATAACCATCAATAGCATTGATTATTTCAGAAAACTATTTAATCAGATTATTTTTAGAAAACAATCTTTTGCATTAAAAAAATAATCAAGCCAAATCTAGACCATCAATACTATTGATGACATGCATGTATGACTGTTGAAAATAAAATTCATAACATCAATGCTATTGGTGGTCCACCAAACCGCCAATAGTAATGACGGTACGAGCGCATGGACTCATACAACCATTACCGAATATATAGCAGAATACATATTTGTGATGTATATTTTCAAGAAGAAGAAGATGCTAATTATTAACAAAGTTAAAATGACTTAAGAGTATGTTTGGTTCCAAGTTATAACTCAGCTTTTTGAGTAATAACTTTAAAGCTGACAAAAATTATGTTTGGATTGTTTCACTCGGAAAAGTGATTTCCAAAAGCAAAGTCCAAAATCAGAATTATAACTCTACTTTTTCAAAGCAAAAAATTGTTGCTTTCGGAGATGTGTTTGCACACTCCCATGAACAGAGTCCACCCCCACCCTCCTCAATAGTCTCTTTCCTCCCTCACTTTTTCTTTTCTTTTCCTCCTTCCTCCCAGTCGGCTGGACTTTCGAGTACCTCGACCGTGACCGTCGCCTTTCTTGACTGCGACCGCCGCCTCGAGCTCAAGGACCTCGACCGCTGCCTCGTCCTCGAGTTTGACCGCTCTCGCCGCCTCGAGCTCGACCGCCTTCCTCGACCTCGACCGCCGCGACCGCCGCCTCGAGCTCGAGCTCGAGGACCTCGACCTCGTCCGCCGAGCTGCTCCACTCCTGAACTCCCATCTCTGACGCCATCTCTACTATCCGCTCCGACATCGGTCACCACGGGCACAAATACGGATGGTGCAGTCGACGACGTGGGTGGTGCAGTTAACGAAACCACGAGCCTTCGGCAGCTGCGGCCTGATCCCTAGACGCCTAAGCTCCACCGCTCTCCTTTCCGGTCGTTATCGCTCTGCCTGAGCCTTAGACGTCGGAGCTGCGGGGGGCTCGATGTAGCTGTCGGCTGTCGCAGCCTCATTTGTGGTGCCGAGCTCGTCGTCCCCATCGTCGACAAGGCCACCGGCGCGGCTACCACCGTCACGAACGAACCGAGCTCCGGACGTGGTCTGGACATGGTCATAGAAATCGGACACAGCTGGACACAGTCATGGAAAAACACAAAATTATGGACACAGGATATTCATAATAATTTTATTAAAAAAAATACTTTCTAAATTTTTTTTACCATATATAAATTTCAATTTTTGTTTTTTAAAATCACTTTTCAGATGAAAGTAACCAAACGAAAAGTCAAAATTTTCATACTCAAAAAACAATTTTATAAAACTGTTTTCAGAACAAAATTTCAGAAAAACTATCCAAACGGACATTTAGTTATCGAGGTTAAATATCTGTCGTATATAGAAAAATACACCAGAGTATATAAAAAAATAAAAAAAAAAAAGATCAAACAAGTGCACATCTTCCTTTTAGTATTTAGTACAATGTCTTTATAAGAGACATACTTGAATTATTCAATAAACAATAATCCTTCTTCAAATTAGCTATCAACAATATACTCGTTCTTCGCCTTGTTGTAACCACCCTTTATACAAAAAGTCCGATAATTATATGGAAGGAAAACCCTGATCACGATACAAAGAGAGAACAGTGAGCACAAATTGATCCTACTATTAAGTGTTAAGTTCCTTTACTAAATTCAATACAACGATTTGGCACAGGACTTGTTCGGAGCAGGAACTGACACCTCGTCTACAACTATGGAGTGGGCTATGGCGGAGCTGATGAAGAATCCAGAAGTAATGCGGAAGGCGCAGAAAGAGGTGAGACAAGCGATAGTTGGGAGGAGTAAGTTGGAGGAGAGCGACGTGGCTGAGCTGAAGTATCTGAAACTAATTATCAAGGAGACCTTGAGACTCCATCCACCGGGTCCCTTGCTACCTAGAGAGTGCACCGAGACTTGCCAAGTTCAAGGTTGCACCATACCCAAAGGGAGAAGAATCCTCGTGAACGTGTGGGCGCTCGGGACAGACCCCAATTTCTGGGAGGACGCGGATCGTTTCATGCCAGAGAGGTTCGAGGGAGGCTCGGTCGATTTCAAAGGGACCGACTATAGCTTCTTGCCGTTCGGTGGCGGCAGAAGGGTTTGCGCCGGCATAGCGTTCGGTGTGGCCACTGTGGAGCACGCGTTGGCTCACCTTCTCTGCTACTTCGACTGGAAACTTCCCGAGGGGATGGAGGCTGAAGAATTGGACATGAGCGAGCACTTCTCAGCAACTGTGTCAAGGAAGTCAGAGTTGTACCTGGTTGCAAGTAGACATGAGTCGTTGCCGGTTGATCAATATGTCCATTAGCCTGATCCTAGGTTGAAGCTACATAATGATATCAGGGAGTGAGTGCTTTGCCAAAACATGTCTAAATCTAGCAACATAAATGTCTACACTGTCATGTCATTGTTCCATTAGTAATTGTGTACAAATAAGATTTGCCATAAGTTATCGAACATCAAGATTCAGCTGAAAGTTACTTGCCCCTAACAATTAGGTGTGAATTAATGTCATTAGTTATCTATCATGTATGTCCTTCTCAAGTATTTCCACAATGATATCAAAGGAGTGAGTGCTTTGCCGAAACATGTCTAAATCTAGCAACATAAATGTCTACTCTCATGTCATTGTTCCATTACTACAAATAAGACATGTACTAGTTTGTTACCTGCATTACGAACACCAGTTATTTTGAGTATCTTTAAAGTACTTGTAAAAATGGTTGGATCGATTCTTAAGATAAAATGGCGGGAATGAATATCCGAGAAAATCCAAGAACACCATGAAACATGGAAAAGGAGAAAGCTCCGGAGTACACCATGAAAGAGATTAACTGTCAAAAATAAACTGGATTTTGGGACAATGTTATGTTCTTAAGCCAAATTAAAAATGAAATTGGTCCACTATTATTGGTCTTTGTTCATTGGATCTTTTTGATTTTATGCTTAGTCTCTATTTTAGGATGTTCTGTCTAAAATTTTCTTACTAATTTTAAAATGTCCATCTTCTAGATGATCCTAATGATATAGCTATAAAAGACTACAGAATGATCTATAGCTTTGTTTTAATAAGTGTATAAGTACTTCCAAGAGCACTATAAATATGGGTGCTCCCTTCCTATTCTGTACACAACAAATATTACAAACTTAGTACTATTATAAAGTTTTTTTTTTACCATTTTTCTCTTCCACTAAATTCTTCTCTTTATATTCTCCCTCTAAATTGGTTCTTCCTAGATAGTTCACCTACCAATATTCCAACAAAGTGGTATCAGAGTAGTTGGAATTTCAACAACTTGGTATCAGAGCAAGGCGGTTCGAGGTTGAAGATGACAATCATGATGACTCACTTCAAAGTTTACATCCTTAATAAGAGTAACTATGCTGATTGGAGCATCAAGGTGAAGATTTTTCTAGGAGGATACGAAGTCTGAGAGGTTGTTGAAAAAGGCTATGTTGAGACACAAAATGAGGCTTCATTATCTCATGCTCAAAATAAATGTTGAACCTTCAAGAAAGAGGCACAAGAAAACTCTCTTCCTCATCTACTAAGTCATGGATGATGATGGGTTTGAGTTGATTTCAAGTGCAACATCCTCCAAAGAAGCATATGAGAAACACTAAAAATTTCTTGCAAAGGAGATGAGAAGGTGATGAAGGTACACCTCCAAAATTTAAGAGGTAAATTTGAAGCTTAACATATAAAAGAGACTGAAATTATCATGGACTACTTTGCTAAAGTTTAGCTATTGTTTATCTCGGTGCGTGCAAATGCTACGATTGATTGTGAAAGGAAGAGAGTTATGTTTAGGGGTGAGTATTCTGTTAATTCGGTTCCAACCGAACCGAATAACAGAAAATCGAATTTGACCAAAAATCGAATAAGCAAAACCGAAATCGAACCGAGATGGCCCACACTACCAAAATATGATGAAATAGCGACATTTTTAGCAAGTCATAATAAAACGTCGCTAATATTAAAGACTTGAGCGACTTCAAAAATAAACGTCGCTATACGTCGCTGTTGGCGACACATAGCAACGTATAGCGACTGAACTTCAATTTTTTAAAAGAATAGTTAATATAAGCTTCTTTAAGGTCGCCAAACATCGCTAAGTTTTTTGATTTAGCGACGTTTAGCGACGTTGATTTTTTTAATTTTTAGCGACGTTTTAGCGACGTCTATAACGTCGCAAACTTTTGAATTAGCGATGTTTAGCGACGTCGATTTATAATGTCGCTAATTTTTTTAATAGCGACGTAATATATAGACGTCGCTAAACGTCGCTAAAATTTTTTATATAAGGTTCAGGATTTTATTTTCCCCTAATCTGTCGAACTCCTCCACAAAATTTGGAACCCCCTTCTCCCCCCCCCCCCTTCGACGAAGTACCCCCCCTCCGGCGTCCTCCACAGCCCCCCTACTATGGCGTCACCCCATCCCTCCCCCCTACCGGCTCCCCCACAGCCCCCCTACTCCGGCTCCCCACCCCCCAAGTGCACCCCTCCCGCACGGCTCCTCCCTTCCGGCGTATCTTCTCCCCTCCGACGACATCGGGCTTCTCCTCCTCCTCCTCCTCTGGGTAAACCCTAACCCTATCTCTCTCTCTCTCTCTCTCTCTCTTTCTCTCTCTGTCACAGATGCAGACACGATATGATACTGACACAGACATGACACACACACACACTGACACAGACACGACACACACACTGTCACAGACAAACCCTCATACAGACATGATATACATATACTGACACAGACACGACACACACATATACTGACACGGATATGACACACTGTCACAGACACACACACTGAGATAGACAAGACACACACACACTAACATAGACACGACATGATATATATCCATGTAATTAATTAATTTACCATATTAACACACAATTTTTTTGTAAAATAGTATTGCATGTGTGTATTTAACTTAATTGATAAATGATAGGTGTGACCATCCTAAATATGGTTTCAATATATGTATCGGAGAATCAATTCGGAGATTTTACTTAAGTATTAATGTAGTGTGTGGGATAAATTTATAGAGGGTGTAAACCCTAACCCTAACCCTAACCCTATCTCTCTCTCTCTCTCTCTCACAGATACGGACACGATATTTGATAGCGGCCATGACACATACACAGACATAGACATGACATGGGACACGACACAAACACATACACTGAAATGATATGTCACTGACATGACACAGGATATGACACAGAACCTAATCCTAACCCTATCTCTCTTCACTGACACAACACAGAACATGACACAGACCCTAACCCAAAGCCGAGACACGACACAGACCCTAACCCTATCCGAGTTAATTAGACGCAGTCTTGGGTATCAAGTGAGGTGTTGTACAGTGCACACTTGTGCATAGTTCAGTGAGGGTGTGTGTGTGTGGATATCTCGGTGCTGCGGACACTAACCCTATCCTAATCCTAACTGGAACACACACACATGCGAACACTAACACTAACCCAAACTTGAACAAGCGAACATACTAACACGCATACACTAACCCTAACACGGACACGAACACACACACACATGTTTGTTTCATGTCATCTCATGATACGTATGGTAAAATTGTAGGACACATGGATATGAAAGATTAGGACACGATATCGAGGATAAGGTTGTAAGCATTTTATCAGACACGGACGCACGTATACATGTCAAGTGTGGATATTCAAGAGTGTATCAGTGAGTGTCAACTATGTATCCTGGACCAAAAAAAATTGACACTGGATATCCATGACTTGATTTTCCAATTAGAAAGTCATGGCCTAAACAAATGTCAAGTATGGATATCCAAGATACAGAGTTGACACTCATTGATACACTACAATATGAGTGTCCAGGATATAGAGTTGAACGAAGAAGTATCAGTGCTAGGACTAGGTATATCAGTGCATGTACTATATTCCTGAGTATTCTTATTTGTGTGTAGATGAGTAGGTGTATAACATAATTGGGTATTCCTGAGTATCAATGCTAGGACTAGGAGGATCAGTGCATGTACTATATTTAAACTATTTTCTTGAACGATATATATTCATCTTTACATATCTGGAGTGAGTATCATTTGGATATTATACACTACCAAATATTCACATGAGTATATACTTGAACGATGTCTATTCATCTTTGCAAAAGTATTTAGAAATAGATATGAATTACTATCCGCGTCATCGTTCGTGGATGTACAACCGTCATCTTGATGACATGTGCGGTGTACGGGATGAATTCATTGAGGGTGTACAGCAGTTTCTGTAATTCTCCAAGACGTTCCCTCATTACATGGACGATACCAAAATTAAGTGTCCGTGTGTGAGATATCGTAACTTAAAATATCATCCAGAAGTGAAAGTCACATATCATTTGTACTCGAAGGGTTTTATGTCGAATTACTATCAGTGGACCGCGCACAGAGAACTTGTGTCTTTAGCATCAGAGTTGGAGCCTTATGTGGAGCCGTATATGGATGTCCATGACCACGCTGCTTACGACAACGGGTGGATGAACATGGTTTTTGATGCGGCGGGGCCTAGTTTCGATCCGGACAATAATGATGCAGCTGAGGAGGCACCGAATATCAATGCTGTGAAGTTCATGGAATTGCTGGAGAATGCAAGGACTCTATTATATTCTGGTTGTGAGGATCATTCACCGTTAGAGGTGGTTACAAGATTGTTGAGCATCAAGTCCAATTTTAATATGTCGCAAGAATGCTATAACCTACTGATGGATTTGATTATAGAGATCTTTCCAGAGGGTGCAAAGTTTTCTAAAGACTTCTACCGATCTAAGAGGATGGTGAGATCGCTTTAGATGGGATACAAGAAAATTGATGCATGTCGCAACGGGTGCATGTTGTACTACAAAGACGACAATGATGAAGATGCCTGCAGATTTTGTGGTGTTGATCGCTACAAGGCCATTAGTAGAGGAAAGTTTGTCGTTGCAAGAAAGCCTTCTGATTCGATGCACTACTTGCCTTTGACGCCGCGGTTGCAGATGTTGTTTATGGAGAAGGCGACTGCAAAAAATATGAGTTGGCATAGGCGAAAACAGATTGAAGGAGTATTGGATCATCCATACGATGGAGAAGCATGGATGCACTTTGATCGAGAGTATCCAGATTTTGTTTCGGATCCACATAATATCAGATTGGGCCTCTCCTCCAACGGTTTTATCCCATTCAGACTTTCGGGCTCCCAGTATTTGTGTTGGCCTGTGATCGTCACTCCGTACAATCTACCGCATTGGATGTGCATGAAGACTCCGTATATATTCCTAACCGTTATTATCCTAGGTCCGAACAATCCAAAGAGGAGTATCAATGTGTATTTACAGCCTTTGATAGATGAGTTAAATCGGCTATGGAAAATAGGTGCCAACACGTACGATGTTTGTAGAAAGCAGAATTTTCAGATGAGGGCAGCACTTATGTGGACCATCAACGACTTTTCGGTCTATAAAATATTATCGGGATGGAGCACTCATGGTCGTCTCTCATGTCCATATTGCATGGACCGCACTAAGCCTTTCCGTTTAAAACACGAAGGCAAACCGTGCTTCTTCGATTGTCATCGACAATTTTTGTCGAAGGATCATCCGTACCGGAGGAACATGAATGGTTTTCGTGCAGGCATTATGGAGAAGGCCAATCCACCGCTAAGGTGGCCCGGATACACAATATAGAAAGAGGTAAAAGATTTACCAAGTCCTATTGTAGAGCCTACTAAGGGGTACAAGTGTGACGAATTTGGTCGTACCCATAACTGGACGAATATGAGTATATTATGAGATTTGCCATATTGGAGCACCAATCTGATCAGACATTACCTTGATGTCATGCATATTGAGAAGAATGTGTTTGATAACATAATTAATACTGTAATGAAGGTAAAGGGAAAGACGAAAGACAATCCGAAGGCCAGGTTGGACTTAGAAGAAATATGTAGACGTCCTGCGTTGCATTTGATAGATGAGAGGAATGGAAAGTTAAAGCAGCCTAAGTCAATTTTTTCACTGGAGAAGGAGGATAAAGAAAGACTTTGTAGGTGGATTCAGGGTCTAAAATTTTCAGACGGGTACGTGTCAAACTTGAGAATATGCGTCGACCTTAAGGAGAACAAACTGGCGGGTATAAAGATCCACGATTGTCACGTATTTATGGAGAGGTTAATTTCGATTGTATTTCAGAAATTCTTACCGCAGGTCATTTGGGATCCATTGACAGAGCTCAACATATTCTTCAGAGATCTTTGCTTTACTAAGTTGCTCGTCGATCGTCTAGAAAAGTAAGAGAAGGACATTGCGGTAACACTGTGCAAGCTCGAGAAGGTGTTTCCTCTTGGATTCTTCGACTCAATGGAACATTTGTCAATTCATCTTTCCTATGAGGCACGTGTTGGTAGTCCTGTCAGTTATCGATGGATGTACCCGTTCGAGCGGCATCTGAATCACCTAAAGAGAAACGTTAAAAATAAGGCACGGGTTGAGGGCTCTATTTGTGAAGCTTATGTTCTCGAGAAGATTATAAAATTTTGCTCGACATATTTCAAACCTCATGTTGCTACTAATAGAACGAAAGCTCCGAGAAACGATGACGGATATCAGAAATCTAATGATGAAATACTGAAAGTATTCAATGTGTCTGGAAAGCCTTCGGGAAAAATAAAGAAGAGATATTTGAATGACGATGAGCTAAGGGCTGCTCAGTTGTATATATTACTCAATTACGATGAGGATAAAGTAGAGAAGCTAGAGGAGTAAGTAATTAATACGTCCACGTTTACGTCATCTCAATGTAATAGTATAAGCTAATATTTTGCTACTAATCAGCGGTTGCTTCATTGTTTTTCAGCACATATAATGATGATGTGAGGTCGGTTAGACCCTACATAACAGATGAAGAAGTAGAACAAGAAATGAGACATTATTTTTCTTCTTGGTTGAGCGCATATGTAAGGAGCTCGATAATTACTTTTTCTGTATGTGTAAACCCCCTCACCCAAAATAGGTATTATGTGTGTATTTTATATTATTATATTTATTATAGATTATTTTAAATATTGCATTACTTTAGAGTATTCTCTTAGTTAATTAGAAAATAAATTTTTTTAGTATATTTAATTATGTAAATATTTATTTAGAATCATTTTTAGGCTATTTTAGATTTTTTGGAGATTTTTCTAAAATTGTTAGGTAATTAAAACATAGGGAACCTAAATTTCTAGAACTTTCATGATTTACTACGAGTCCATACTTGCATATTATTTCTACCAAATATTTATTTTAGTTTAAAATATTTAATTATATTTTTCTGTAATTTATTTAGAATTTTAAGGAATTTATTTAGATTTTTGAAATTATTTAGGATTTATTTGGATATATATAGTCTTAATATTAGATAGATGCTAATTTAGTGTTAATAGATATTAATAAGATTATATATAAATTATTTGAATTATCTTTAATTTTATTTAAGATTATAAATTATTGAGATAAATTCAAACTCTATTTTAAATTAATTCAAATCCTGAACCTACTAGGAAATCAACTTCATGCATATCCTATCCTTATTTAAATTCATCATAATCCTATCCAAATTAACCAATTCTAGTCCTAGTTAATTAAGTAGTGTCCACCATTATAAATACCTCATCCTTCATATTTTTTTCCCCAAATTCCTCTCTTTTTCGTCCAAAAAATAGTCAAAATTCGTCATAAATTCAGCCTCATTTTTCACTAGTTATGACGAATTAAAAAGACGATATCTCCTAGCTCCGGACTCCAAACACGCTCCAGTTTTTTTTGTTAGAACGATAATGAGGTTAGATTTCTGATTATATAAATTGTTTTTATAAATTATGAGTATTAAATTCTGTAAAATTCGTAGAGCACAGCATGTCCAAAAATAGACGTGTTTCGATGTTTTCGTGATTCCGGGAGAACCAGGAGTCAGAATCACGAACCGTTTAAAGTTTCGGAAAGCTAATGTTGAGATCATCGACATAAATTTTTCCCAGAATTTAATTCGAATTATTTATATACTGTTAATTCTGTAGAACTTCTAGGTTAGAATTTAACCATCGGTGCACAATACAAAATTTGTATGTGCCATAATTCCCAAACAAATTTGAATTCGGATGAGCCATAAATTCTAGCATATTTTTGACACTAAAATCTACAGAAAATCATGCATGAAAGTTGAGTTTGTGTCGGTTGACTTTTTGGTCAACAGATCGCCTCGATTTGCGTGCCATGAGATCCGAGTTGATAAAATTCAGTTTCTTTGGACAAAATTTAGGAATTAACATAAAAATAAGAATAATAAAATTAAAATAGGATTTTAGAGTAATTATTCCATAATTAAATAAATTAAAATAAATTATCTTTTGACGTGATAAATTTGTAATACATAAGCTATTTGGACTGTGACTTGGACTCTGATTCATACCAGCAGCAGGACCCCAGGCAAGATACCTTGCCAAATTATTTACAGTACTTTGCATGCTATTTATATTTCTTTTTATTTATTTCATTTCTGTATAGTTCTTGCATGTGTAGTTTTTCTCCAGTCATTACTATGTATTAGATATGTTGACACACACATGGCACCTAGTATCATGGGAGGACAATCATTAGGCGTATGGGCTTTTAACCACTCTGGTAAACCGTAGTATATAGTTCGCACTACGGGCGTGTGTCGCGCTGGTCGCTACCCCAGAGGTATGTCGATTTCTGTAGAGTCGCGCTGGTCGCTACCCCAGAGGTATGTCGATTTCTGATGTTCTAGACGGGTGTGTGAGTTGTGAGGCTTAGATCGAGTAGACTACCCTTGCCCATACGTCGAAAAGTTGTCCTCATTTGCATTCATATAGATTGTCTTGTACAGCGTACTTATTTATTTTCAAACCATATGCATGTTTACTGTATTCAAATTGGCTCGTATTTTCTGTATCTTGTTACGTCCCTCTGAGGACCTGGTCCGCTGCCAGGTGTATCTTTTCTTGAGTATTTGCAGGAGCGCAGATTTGGATGGTTACATGTGATCCGAGGATGTCTTCTCTTCGAGCTGTGATGGATAGTTGGTATTCTTATATTGTGTTGTGGTGTTGTACTCATATTGTATTTGCTCTTATATTCGAGTTGGTAGTGGATTTGTTTCCATCCAACTATCATCCTTAGATACTTCTTATTGAGATCTAGTTTCATAGATACTGGTTATTTATTTCTATATGATTTTGGTGGATGAGATTTAGATTTTACCCTGTAACTTGTATTATATTTTATGCCACTTGTGGATTTTATATTCATATTACAGCGTACGTATGGATTTGGTTTCCATATATTGGAGTTGCCATATTCATGCGGCTGGCATGCTTACGTGTCCTAGTCCTACGTATTTTTAGGACTGGGGCGTGACATGTTTTTGTGGTGGCCCATGCAGGTCGAGACCATATTGTCTCGGTTACGTTACTGTACCGAGCAAGCCTGCACCTAGGAATAGAGTATAGGATCTCATCCATAATTGACTATGATCCGCTCTTCTTCCAATCCATTTTGTCTGAATAATTGTATCCTGCTTGATTCTTGTACTTCTCTAATAATTCTTTGAGTATAGCCTTCTGCTATAATATAGGAACCCCTATTATTAGGATGATAATTATGGTAGCACGCCTATTAAGAATATAACGAGAATATAGACACACCACTAAGTTTAGAATATCTAGTGAACCCTAGAATTCCTTATCTATAGATTGGTTTATCATTACCCCTTGATGTATTATGAAGACTTGAGAGTAGTATAGACGCTACTAGAGTTAGTTAGAAGTTTTACCATAATGTTTGACCCTAGTATTGAGGAACCAATAGAAAACCAAAATTGAATATTAGGACTGAACCTAACCTTCATAGTTAGATAAGTAGTAGAGAACTATAAACTTAGATCATTGTCTTATTATTAGTAGACAGCACCTTAGGAAGCCTAGAGGATTGTGAACAATACTTTTTCCTTAATCATACCTCGAACATAGCAACTAGCATACCACTCCCTCTTAGAAAACTATGATGCTATCTAGAGCCCTCTATTTTAATTTCATATATTATTCCTTTGCGACCTTAGCGTTCGCTAATTGCGCGACGACTAAATTTTGTTCTTCTATTCTTCATTTTTTCAACTCGTGCCATCTGAAACCTCTGCTTATAGACCAAGTGTTTTTATTCTATGATTAGTATATATAGCCGGCTAGGATTATAGTTGTAATTTTGAAATTTTGAAATTGTGTGCTTAGTAGTTAGAACTTGATAGTTTAAGTTATTCTTGTAGATTGAGACATGGTGCTTATCCCTTAGTTTTAAATTGCGTAACTTGTACCACACCTCAATACGAGTTATATTCCCTTTCCCTTGAGGCCAGTAACTGTTCCATTCTTACTATTGACACTTGCACTATGACTAAGATGTAAGATGACCATGACCTATGTAATAGAAGAGGATACCCCAATAAAGTACCAAGACCCTTTCTCATAGACCTTAACATGAGCTTTTACGGTATCCTTAAGACAATAAAATAGTAGTTAAATTATTTTAAGTTGGGTAGTATACCTCACCACCTAGTATCATATAGTCCTTGTGATCCATTGATAAAGTGTAACTAAATGACATTAATTGTATGCTAGCAAAGACACAGTGTTTATTCAGACAATAGAATTTAGAGGTCCTTGCCCCCATTTGGTCGACTAGCGACATAGACAAGGAGGTTGTATGATAACTATAGATATTTGTAGAGTCTTTATTATTATTGCTTATTTTGTTTTTTTGTTTTTGTTTTTGTGAACCTGAATTGACTTGTACCTCCTTTCATCATCATCTAGCGTACTTATAATTGTTGTACCACCTTGACTTATGCCGCTATTATAGCCTAGTTTTGCAAGCTTATTCTTTCATCAAGCTTGTTCACTATATATGTATTAGTGGATGCATACATTAATACATTTCAGAATCAGTGTACTACGGTCTGATCAACCATAGTGCGCGTGGTTCGCCCTTCGTATAACTACTTTACGTGGATTGAGATATCTAGTGATTAGTAGATGAATATACTTACCCTCTGGATACGACAAAGCATATCATATCAAGTACATAACTGCACCGATGTGAGCATGCGAATAAGAAATTACCAAATAGTATTTCAATCCATAACTGCCTTGACAATTCCTATCTGAATCCTTTAAACGCTTTGATTCCCATACTTCCATTCTATTACCCCTCCTTGAACTCTTTACCATTGTTTTCCGTCTTCCCTTATTTCGGAAAGACGAAATCTCGTGCTTGGAAATAAGTGATACACTGATAGTGCTAGGTACACCCCATAGGTTAATCATATGACTTGGTGACTCTCTGTTATAAATGATTAAGGGCATATCATAGATGATATGTTTGGTGTTAAAAACTTTGAGGATTCAATAACATGATTAAATAATTTGGGGCATAGCTTTCTTAGATGTATAGCCTTAGATGATAGATGGGTAAATTCTAAGTTGGTTAGAGACCGCAATGTTCACTTGAGAGAAATTCTTTAGACTGTAATCAAGTGAGATTTGATAGAGAGACCATACCCTAGTTTAATTTCGAGGACGAAATTGTTTTAAGTTGGGTAGATTGTAAACCCCCTCACCCAAAATAGGTATTATGTGTGTATTTTATATTATTATATTTATTATATATTATTTTAAATATTGCATTACTTTAGAGTATTCTCTTAGTTAATTAGAAAATAAATTTTTTTAGTATATTTAATTATGTAAATATTTATTTAGAATCATTTTTAGGCTATTTTAGATTTTTTGGAGATTTTTCTAAAATTGTTAGGTAATTAAAACATAGGGAACCTAAATTTCTAGAACTTTCATGATTTACTACGAGTCCATACTTGCATATTATTTCTACCAAATATTTATTTTAGTTTAAAATATTTAATTATATTTTTCTGTAATTTATTTAGAATTTTAAGGAATTTATTTAGATTTTTGAAATTATTTAGGATTTATTTGGATATATATAGTCTTAATATTAGATAGATGCTAATTTAGTGTTAATAGATATTAATAAGATTATATATAAATTATTTGAATTATCTTTAATTTTATTTAAGATTATAAATTATTGAGATAAATTCAAACTCTATTTTAAATTAATTCAAATCCTGAACCTACTAGGAAATCAACTTCATGCATATCCTATCCTTATTTAAATTCATCATAATCCTATCCAAATTAACCAATTCTAGTCCTAGTTAATTAAGTAGTGTCCACCATTATAAATACCTCATCCTTCATATTTTTTTCCCCAAATTCCTCTCTTTTTCGTCCAAAAAATAGTCAAAATTCGTCATAAATTCAGCCTCATTTTTCACTAGTTATGACGAATTAAAAAGACGATATCTCCTAGCTCCGGACTCCAAACACGCTCCAGTTTTTTTTGTTAGAACGATAATGAGGTTAGATTTCTGATTATATAAATTGTTTTTATAAATTATGAGTATTAAATTCTGTAAAATTCGTAGAGCACAGCATGTCCAAAAATAGACGTGTTTCGATGTTTTCGTGATTCCGGGAGAACCAGGAGTCAGAATCACGAACCGTTTAAAGTTTCGGAAAGCTAATGTTGAGATCATCGACATAAATTTTTCCCAGAATTTAATTCGAATTATTTATATACTGTTAATTCTGTAGAACTTCTAGGTTAGAATTTAACCATCGGTGCACAATACAAAATTTGTATGTGCCATAATTCCCAAACAAATTTGAATTCGGATGAGCCATAAATTCTAGCATATTTTTGACACTAAAATCTACAGAAAATCATGCATGAAAGTTGAGTTTGTGTCGGTTGACTTTTTGGTCAACAGATCGCCTCGATTTGCGTGCCATGAGATCCGAGTTGATAAAATTCAGTTTCTTTGGACAAAATTTAGGAATTAACATAAAAATAAGAATAATAAAATTAAAATAGGATTTTAGAGTAATTATTCCATAATTAAATAAATTAAAATAAATTATCTTTTGACGTGATAAATTTGTAATACATAGGCTATTTGGACTGTGACTTGGACTCTGATTCATACCAGCAGCAGGACCCCAGGCAAGATACCTTGCCAAATTATTTACAGTACTTTGCATGCTATTTATATTTCTTTTTATTTATTTCATTTCTGTATAGTTCTTGCATGTGTAGTTTTTCTCCAGTCATTACTATGTATTAGATATGTTGACACACACATGGCACCTAGTATCATGGGAGGACAATCATTAGGCGTATGGGCTTTTAACCACTCTGGTAAACCGTAGTATATAGTTCGCACTACGGGCGTGTGTCGCGCTGGTCGCTACCCCAGAGGTATGTCGATTTCTGTAGAGTCGCGCTGGTCGCTACCCCAGAGGTATGTCGATTTCTGATGTTCTAGACGGGTGTGTGAGTTGTGAGGCTTAGATCGAGTAGACTACCCTTGCCCATACGTCGAAAAGTTGTCCTCATTTGCATTCATATAGATTGTCTTGTACAGCGTACTTATTTATTTTCAAACCATATGCATGTTTACTGTATTCAAATTGGCTCGTATTTTCTGTATCTTGTTACGTCCCTCTGAGGACCTGGTCCGCTGCCAGGTGTATCTTTTCTTGAGTATTTGCAGGAGCGCAGATTTGGATGGTTACATGTGATCCGAGGATGTCTTCTCTTCGAGCTGTGATGGATAGTTGGTATTCTTATATTGTGTTGTGGTGTTGTACTCATATTGTATTTGCTCTTATATTCGAGTTGGTAGTGGATTTGTTTCCATCCAACTATCATCCTTAGATACTTCTTATTGAGATCTAGTTTCATAGATACTGGTTATTTATTTCTATATGATTTTGGTGGATGAGATTTAGATTTTACCCTGTAACTTGTATTATATTTTATGCCACTTGTGGATTTTATATTCATATTACAGCGTACGTATGGATTTGGTTTCCATATATTGGAGTTGCCATATTCATGCGGCTGGCATGCTTACGTGTCCTAGTCCTACGTATTTTTAGGACTGGGGCGTGACATGTTTTTGTGGTGGCCCATGCAGGTCGAGACCATATTGTCTCGGTTACGTTACTGTACCGAGCAAGCCTGCACCTAGGAATAGAGTATAGGATCTCATCCATAATTGACTATGATCCGCTCTTCTTCCAATCCATTTTGTCTGAATAATTGTATCCTGCTTGATTCTTGTACTTCTCTAATAATTCTTTGAGTATAGCCTTCTGCTATAATATAGGAACCCCTATTATTAGGATGATAATTATGGTAGCACGCCTATTAAGAATATAACGAGAATATAGACACACCACTAAGTTTAGAATATCTAGTGAACCCTAGAATTCCTTATCTATAGATTGGTTTATCATTACCCCTTGATGTATTATGAAGACTTGAGAGTAGTATAGACGCTACTAGAGTTAGTTAGAAGTTTTACCATAATGTTTGACCCTAGTATTGAGGAACCAATAGAAAACCAAAATTGAATATTAGGACTGAACCTAACCTTCATAGTTAGATAAGTAGTAGAGAACTATAAACTTAGATCATTGTCTTATTATTAGTAGACAGCACCTTAGGAAGCCTAGAGGATTGTGAACAATACTTTTTCCTTAATCATACCTCGAACATAGCAACTAGCATACCACTCCCTCTTAGAAAACTATGATGCTATCTAGAGCCCTCTATTTTAATTTCATATATTATTCCTTTGCGACCTTAGCGTTCGCTAATTGCGCGACGACTAAATTTTGTTCTTCTATTCTTCATTTTTTCAACTCGTGCCATCTGAAACCTCTGCTTATAGACCAAGTGTTTTTATTCTATGATTAGTATATATAGCCGGCTAGGATTATAGTTGTAATTTTGAAATTTTGAAATTGTGTGCTTAGTAGTTAGAACTTGATAGTTTAAGTTATTCTTGTAGATTGAGACATGGTGCTTATCCCTTAGTTTTAAATTGCGTAACTTGTACCACACCTCAATACGAGTTATATTCCCTTTCCCTTGAGGCCAGTAACTGTTCCATTCTTACTATTGACACTTGCACTATGACTAAGATGTAAGATGACCATGACCTATGTAATAGAAGAGGATACCCCAATAAAGTACCAAGACCCTTTCTCATAGACCTTAACATGAGCTTTTACGGTATCCTTAAGACAATAAAATAGTAGTTAAATTATTTTAAGTTGGGTAGTATACCTCACCACCTAGTATCATATAGTCCTTGTGATCCATTGATAAAGTGTAACTAAATGACATTAATTGTATGCTAGCAAAGACACAGTGTTTATTCAGACAATAGAATTTAGAGGTCCTTGCCCCCATTTGGTCGACTAGCGACATAGACAAGGAGGTTGTATGATAACTATAGATATTTGTAGAGTCTTTATTATTATTGCTTATTTTGTTTTTTTGTTTTTGTTTTTGTGAACCTGAATTGACTTGTACCTCCTTTCATCATCATCTAGCGTACTTATAATTGTTGTACCACCTTGACTTATGCCGCTATTATAGCCTAGTTTTGCAAGCTTATTCTTTCATCAAGCTTGTTCACTATATATGTATTAGTGGATGCATACATTAATACATTTCAGAATCAGTGTACTACGGTCTGATCAACCATAGTGCGCGTGGTTCGCCCTTCGTATAACTACTTTACGTGGATTGAGATATCTAGTGATTAGTAGATGAATATACTTACCCTCTGGATACGACAAAGCATATCATATCAAGTACATAACTGCACCGATGTGAGCATGCGAATAAGAAATTACCAAATAGTATTTCAATCCATAACTGCCTTGACAATTCCTATCTGAATCCTTTAAACGCTTTGATTCCCATACTTCCATTCTATTACCCCTCCTTGAACTCTTTACCATTGTTTTCCGTCTTCCCTTATTTCGGAAAGACGAAATCTCGTGCTTGGAAATAAGTGATACACTGATAGTGCTAGGTACACCCCATAGGTTAATCATATGACTTGGTGACTCTCTGTTATAAATGATTAAGGGCATATCATAGATGATATGTTTGGTGTTAAAAACTTTGAGGATTCAATAACATGATTAAATAATTTGGGGCATAGCTTTCTTAGATGTATAGCCTTAGATGATAGATGGGTAAATTCTAAGTTGGTTAGAGACCGCAATGTTCACTTGAGAGAAATTCTTTAGACTGTAATCAAGTGAGATTTGATAGAGAGACCATACCCTAGTTTAATTTCGAGGACGAAATTGTTTTAAGTTGGGTAGATTGTAAACCCCCTCACCCAAAATAGGTATTATGTGTGTATTTTATATTATTATATTTATTATAGATTATTTTAAATATTGCATTACTTTAGAGTATTCTCTTAGTTAATTAGAAAATAAATTTTTTTAGTATATTTAATTATGTAAATATTTATTTAGAATCATTTTTAGGCTATTTTAGATTTTTTGGAGATTTTTCTAAAATTGTTAGGTAATTAAAACATAGGGAACCTAAATTTCTAGAACTTTCATGATTTACTACGAGTCCATACTTGCATATTATTTCTACCAAATATTTATTTTAGTTTAAAATATTTAATTATATTTTTCTGTAATTTATTTAGAATTTTAAGGAATTTATTTAGATTTTTGAAATTATTTAGGATTTATTTGGATATATATAGTCTTAATATTAGATAGATGCTAATTTAGTGTTAATAGATATTAATAAGATTATATATAAATTATTTGAATTATCTTTAATTTTATTTAAGATTATAAATTATTGAGATAAATTCAAACTCTATTTTAAATTAATTCAAATCCTGAACCTACTAGGAAATCAACTTCATGCATATCCTATCCTTATTTAAATTCATCATAATCCTATCCAAATTAACCAATTCTAGTCCTAGTTAATTAAGTAGTGTCCACCATTATAAATACCTCATCCTTCATATTTTTTTCCCCAAATTCCTCTCTTTTTCGTCCAAAAAATAGTCAAAATTCGTCATAAATTCAGCCTCATTTTTCACTAGTTATGACGAATTAAAAAGACGATATCTCCTAGCTCCGGACTCCAAACACGCTCCAGTTTTTTTTGTTAGAACGATAATGAGGTTAGATTTCTGATTATATAAATTGTTTTTATAAATTATGAGTATTAAATTCTGTAAAATTCGTAGAGCACAGCATGTCCAAAAATAGACGTGTTTCGATGTTTTCGTGATTCCGGGAGAACCAGGAGTCAGAATCACGAACCGTTTAAAGTTTCGGAAAGCTAATGTTGAGATCATCGACATAAATTTTTCCCAGAATTTAATTCGAATTATTTATATACTGTTAATTCTGTAGAACTTCTAGGTTAGAATTTAACCATCGGTGCACAATACAAAATTTGTATGTGCCATAATTCCCAAACAAATTTGAATTCGGATGAGCCATAAATTCTAGCATATTTTTGACACTAAAATCTACAGAAAATCATGCATGAAAGTTGAGTTTGTGTCGGTTGACTTTTTGGTCAACAGATCGCCTCGATTTGCGTGCCATGAGATCCGAGTTGATAAAATTCAGTTTCTTTGGACAAAATTTAGGAATTAACATAAAAATAAGAATAATAAAATTAAAATAGGATTTTAGAGTAATTATTCCATAATTAAATAAATTAAAATAAATTATCTTTTGACGTGATAAATTTGTAATACATAGGCTATTTGGACTGTGACTTGGACTCTGATTCATACCAGCAGCAGGACCCCAGGCAAGATACCTTGCCAAATTATTTACAGTACTTTGCATGCTATTTATATTTCTTTTTATTTATTTCATTTCTGTATAGTTCTTGCATGTGTAGTTTTTCTCCAGTCATTACTATGTATTAGATATGTTGACACACACATGGCACCTAGTATCATGGGAGGACAATCATTAGGCGTATGGGCTTTTAACCACTTTGGTAAACCGTAGTATATAGTTCGCACTACGGGCGTGTGTCGCGCTGGTCGCTACCCCAGAGGTATGTCGATTTCTGTAGAGTCGCGCTGGTCGCTACCCCAGAGGTATGTCGATTTCTGATGTTCTAGACGGGTGTGTGAGTTGTGAGGCTTAGATCGAGTAGACTACCCTTGCCCATACGTCGAAAAGTTGTCCTCATTTGCATTCATATAGATTGTCTTGTACAGCGTACTTATTTATTTTCAAACCATATGCATGTTTACTGTATTCAAATTGGCTCGTATTTTCTGTATCTTGTTACGTCCCTCTGAGGACCTGGTCCGCTGCCAGGTGTATCTTTTCTTGAGTATTTGCAGGAGCGCAGATTTGGATGGTTACATGTGATCCGAGGATGTCTTCTCTTCGAGCTGTGATGGATAGTTGGTATTCTTATATTGTGTTGTGGTGTTGTACTCATATTGTATTTGCTCTTATATTCGAGTTGGTAGTGGATTTGTTTCCATCCAACTATCATCCTTAGATACTTCTTATTGAGATCTAGTTTCATAGATACTGGTTATTTATTTCTATATGATTTTGGTGGATGAGATTTAGATTTTACCCTGTAACTTGTATTACATTTTATGCCACTTGTGGATTTTATATTCATATTACAGCGTACGTATGGATTTGGTTTCCATATATTGGAGTTGCCATATTCATGCGGCTGGCATGCTTACGTGTCCTAGTCCTACGTATTTTTAGGACTGGGGCGTGACAGTATGCACTTGCATAATAAATAACTTACTATCGCTACTTTGGTATTTAGGTCGATCGTCTAGTAACGCCCGAGACTAAATCTATTAGAATTCTAGCCAAGGGACAAATTACTGCCGTCAAAATATGGCCAAGTTACTGTAT
Organism: Iris macrosiphon; assembly: GCA_036927795.1. NCBI lineage: Eukaryota > Viridiplantae > Streptophyta > Magnoliopsida > Asparagales > Iridaceae > Iris > Iris macrosiphon. Next base: position 13,100,961 of record JAYESA010000010.1, on the reverse strand, counting down.
GAATGGATTTAGGTTCACGTCAACAAATGCTTCGATCAGAGACAACTTTCTGGATCTTGATTCCACGAAAAACAATTGTTTGTGTATCAAATCTTCGAACTACAAAGACGTCGATCCAGGCAATAATTTTTTTTGCATCTTACGAGAGATTGTAGAGTTGACATATAATTATGGCACAGAACCTGCTAAGATCGTGCTATTCAAGTATGAATGGTTCGATCCGATTTAAGATCAAGGTTAAAAAATTGATAAGCATGGTCTTGTGGATATAAACTACAAGCGTAGATATCAAGGCTACGAACCATTTGTCCTATCAAGTCAGGCTCAGCTCGTGTACTTCATAACTTATCCTAGACGGGGGACAGCGAGGTCGGATTGGTGGGCAGTATGCAATACTAAAGCTAGAAATACCTTTGACATTGACAAAATAGCTTATCAATAGGACGAGCTACCTCTTGTAATAAATATTATAGATGTGGACTCAACGAAAGTAACTCATTACACGACTAATAATCTAGAAGAGGTAGAATTATTCAAAGTGGAAGATGAAGACAAAGGCAAAGTAGATGAAAGTGAAGATGATGAGGAAGAGGAAGAGAAGGACGAGGAAGGCGAACAAGATAATTTTTTTGAAGATGATTGAAAATAAAATATTTTTCCTGTAGAATGTACTATATTTTGACTGTAGAATATACTATTTTGACGAAGACATGTATATATTTTGACTGTAGAATATACTATCCATTTAGACTTGTGACACTACTAGTTATTTACTGTGCAATTCTATTAATGCTGTGAGATATGCATAATATTTTGACTGTAGAATGTACTATATATTTATTTATTTATTTGTTCTATCATCATATGTTGTTATCAGGTATGATAGGACGACGCGGAACGTTCGGCAGGTCCCGAGGTAGACAGAGTGCTTCTCCGGTACTGCATACTGTTGGTTCTGGATCCTCGGCGCCAAGTACTCCAGTATATTGACCAGTCATATCTCCGACTGCGACGACGTTATGTGGCAGCACTCCTGGGATGAGTAGTTCCAGGCCTGAGACTACTCCCTCGTCCAGCGTTCCTCCTGCTGACGGAACCATGGAGAAAGATGAGCATATGGTGGAGGTTGAGCCGACGTCGTCCTAGCATCAACTAGATCCTCCATGCGCACCTACGGACGAGACGAGGACGAAGATTTGGGCCGACGGTACAAAGTAAGTCAATTAGTTGATTTAGCATCATATATATCGTGTATTTTTATTTTTATCATATATTCACTTTTTTGATAAAAATAATTATCTTTGTATAGAGATCGCCCCTCGTCGGTACAAAGACGCCTAGGCCACTTTCTGAGGTACAATTATAGTGGCCCTTGGATCAACTACTATGATGCTCCGGATGAGAGAAAGACGTTCTGGTTTGCGCACTTTAAGATAAAAGTATATTATATCAATCATCTAATTTATGCATATTATATAACTTACTAAATTATTTCTTATAGCAAACGTATTTCTATCCACCGTACCGAGCCGAGTTGATCGAGCAGATATTTTCTCCCATTACCGCCAAGCTGATCCGTGATGCTCTGGATGACCAAAGGCTCGTGATCGTGAAGGAAAATCGATCCAAGGTTGGATCACGCCTGAGAAGTGGAGTATGATGAGGGATAGATTTGACAATCCGAGGTACAAGAAAATGTCTGAGAAGGCCAAGGCGGCTAGGCAGAAGGCAGCAAAGTGGTGTGGTGGCTCGATTTCGATGACGAAAAATTTCTGTCTTTTGGTATATTTTTTATTTCAGATATATTATTTTAATACAAGTACGATAAAATAGAAGTAGGATAAAATATTTAATTTTAGTACTAAATAATATATTTTTAACAGGTAGAGAGGGGTGAGGATGCCAATATGGTGACCGTCTTCCTGGCCACCTATCGAAAGTGCGGAAATCTCATTGATGAGAGGGCCTCGCAGACCTATGTAAGTATTACTTTACTTTGTGTTAATTTTAATATAACTTAGAAAATATGTAAATAAATTTTCATATAGTACTTAGAATCAGTATCTTAGACACATTAGCAATAATCGACTATCCAAACTTTTCTAGGCCGAGTACCTTAGGCTGCGTGAGTGGGCGACCGCTAGTGCACCTACAACGGGTTAGGCTGGTACTTTCTCGCAGCCCTCTCCAGCTCCATCGACGGACGAGTTGTGGGTGACCGCCGGTGGTGATCTTCAGAGGGGTACGTACTACGGTACGGGATCCAATAGCGCCCTTGTGTGACGCAGTCATCTAGGGCCTCCACGGTAAGTGCGTATTCCCCACAACCCTCGCAGGCGTCGGCCCGAATCCAGGAGATCGTTGACCGTCGAATTATGTCTCTCCGTGACGAGTTGCTGTGAAGGATGGAGGAGCAGCCCCTGTCCCAGCCGCAGGCGGACGATGCAACGTTCATCGTATAATTTGATACGTTCGAGCGCAATATCATGGAGCTCTAGGATTTGCCAGCTGATCTTAGAGTGTCGATAAAGCGCAGCATGATGGAGCTGTAGGCATCACAGCTAACCATGCGCGAGATGCGTCGCTAAGTATGTCGCTGATTGTCGCTAAATACGTCGCTAAGTACGTCGCTGAATGTCGTTAAATACGTCGCTGAATGTCGTTAAATACGTCGCTGAATGTTGCTAAACTGCTGACATGACAGTATTTGTCAGGTCAATATAACGTCGCTAAATGTGTTGTAAAACGTCGCTAAATAGAAAAAAATTAGCGACATATAGCGACACATAATACGTCGCTAATTTAGCAACGTGCGTCGCTAAACGTCGCTAATATAGCGACGCAGATACGTCACAAGAAAATGTCGCTATAGCGACGTTTTGCGATATTTTTCGGTCAGCGACTAGCTTAAAGGCGACTTCATTGAAACATCGCTAATTATGTCGCTGAATATTTTTAGCGACATTTTTATGCCGTTTAGCGACGTTTCTAGACGTCGCTAATTTGACTTATTCTGGTAGTGCCATAACCAAACCGAATCGAATTAAATCGGTTCAATTTTTCTATTCGGTTTATTCGATTTTTCGGTTTATTTGCAATTTTTTTGTTTATATATATATATATATATATATATATATATATATATATATATATATATATATATATATATAAACTAAATTTTTTTATTTGGTTTTCGGTTTTGGAACGAAACCCAAACCCAAAACCGAATAAGAAAATTTAGTATTTTCAAAACCGAAACCGAACTGATTTTTTTTAAACCGAACCGAATCTCTTATTAATGTCATTACAATTAAAACTAGTATAACATTTTTTATAACTAACAAAAAAATGAAAGTTGAGATTTTATTTCCATAAAATTTGTGATAAAATGTACTAGGTCTTTTTTTTCCGTCATCCTTCTTTCGCCAAGGTTTATTGCACAGCTCCTCCAGTAGCGTCATCCAATGTAAGAGACTGAAAGTCCAGCTCATTGATGATGGCACTTTCATCTCTTAAGTGTTGAGATTGTTTTTCCGTACGAACTCAATCTTAAACTCAGACGCAGACTACCAAAATATCTGGCAGCATCATGCTCCTCTTCTTACTTAGCATCATTGAACCTGCACTAAAACAATATTCCAAAGCTAACACGTACTAATTAAAGAAGAAATTATATGATACATTTTTTCATGTCTTTTCTACCATTCTAAAATTGAAAAAATACGTTTCAGAATTATCTTCATCTTCTTCATAAGAATTTGAATACAATAATAATTCTTGAGTTTGTAGGAAATATTATTTCTGTTTTTTTATTATTTGTAGAATACTTTTAGCATAAACTGGAACTAATATTACATTGAATGGTTGTACCGGGTCGGCTCGATACAACTTTGATTTTTTCATATAAAACAATTAAAATATCTAAAAAAATTCTAATTTCTACTTTTTAAGCTACATATCTCAACATTCATATTGCCATTGAAAATAGAAAAACTATGTTTGATTTCGTAAAGTAGAGAATGGAGATTAGTACATTGAGTGTCAGTGTCAGAAACAACAGCCAACAGCCAACAGGACCCTATTTGGAAAGGGGCGTGTTGCTTGGCCTAGTGTACCCTAGGTAGTCCATATTGATAGGGAGAGGGGTAGGTGTTGCAAAAATGATGATAAATGTAGCAGTGTCAAAAAAAGTGGCAGGTCGTTGTTGTAAGCCTATAACAGTACGTGGTGGGATGTTTTAACTAACAATAATGCTAAGCAGTCGTAGACGGGGTGGCATATAACTTATTGGACACTGTTATTTGGACCGCGTGGAAGTGTTCGTGCCGACGTGGCGGCTGCAGATTGGAAGGGGGGCACAGTTTTTCTGGACGTGGGCCCCGTTGCTTGCGGGAGGGAGGGAATCACAGATGTGGATTGGCAGCCAATAGGGGATGACACGTCGGCTGCAGACTGACCGCAGTCACGCTCTTCGATGGGCCAAATAGTATTTTTGATGACTATTAGTTTTGAATGTCATTAGCTAATTACTTGCAAAGGAATGCCCTCGCTAATAGTTGTGATTGTCATGAGCTAATTATAGTGTACACTGGTAAAACTTGAGAAGGACATACATGATAGATAGCTAATGACATTAATTCACAACTAATATATATAGTTAGGGGCATAAAATTTCACCTGAATCTTGATGTTCGACAACTTATTGGCAAATCAATGCCCTCAGAATTTCCACCATATTTACAATTACTTTAAACATACTCAAAGTAACTGGTGTTCGAAATGCAGATAGCAAACTAGTACATGTTCTATTTGTAAACAATAAGTTATGGAACAATGTAGACATTTATTTTTGCTAGATTTAGACTTGTTTTGGCAAAGCGCTCACTCCTTTGATGCCCTTATGTATCCATACTGTAGCTTCAACCTAGGATCAGGCAAATGGACTTATTGATCAACCGGCAACGGCTCGTGTCTACTTGCAACCAGGTACAACTCTGACTTCCTGGACACGGTTGCTGAAAAGTGTTCGCTCATGTCCAATTCGTCAGCCTTCATCCCCTCGGGAAATTTCCAGTCGAAGTAGCAGAGAAGGTGAGCCAACGCGTGCTCCACAGTGGCCACACCGAACGATATACCGGCGCAAACCCTTCTGCCGCCACCGAACGGCAAGAAGCTATGGTCGGTCGCTTTAAAATCGACCGAGCTTCCCTCGAACCTCTCTGGCTTGAAACGATCCGCGTCCTCCCAGTACATGGGGTCTGTCCCGAGCGCGTACACATTCACGAGGATTCTTCTCCCTTTGGGTATGGTGTAACCTTGAACTTGGCAAGTCTCCGTGCATTCTCTAGGTAGCAAGGGACCTGGTGGATGGAGTCTCAAGGTCTCCTTGATAATTAGTTTCAGATTCTTCAACTCAGCCACATCGCTCTCCTCCAACTTACTCTTCCCAACTATCGCTTGTCTCACCTCTTTCTGCGCCTTCTGCATTACTTCTGGATTCTTTATCAGCTCCGCCATAGCCCACACCATAGTTGTAGATGAGGTGTCAGTTCCTGCTCCGAACAAGTCCTGCACCAAATAGTTGCATTGTTTTGTAAAGGAACTCAATATATAGTAGGACTTTGCTTTCTGTAAAATAAAATTTTAATGAAACCTAAGAAGCTTGTGCTCACTGTTCTCTCTGTGTCATCTGGGTTTTCCTTCCATATAATTAACGGACTTTTTGTATAAAGGGTGGTTATAATGACAAGGTGAAGAACGAGTATATTCTTGATTGCTAATTTGAAGAAGGAATATTGTTTATTGAATAATTCAAGTATGTTGTTGGAGTGAGTGAGGTTTTCAACCTATGTATAGAACACCCGGAGTGCGACGAGCGTCGTCTGTGGTCAGAGAAGCTCGGAGAGGCAACGAGAGCCATTCGAGAGGTCGAAGAAACTCGAGAGGAAGGAGGAGCAGCTGCTGTACAGGAGGAGACAGAGTTCGAGCCGAACTCGGTCCGAGTTCCGTCGACGAACTGAACGAAATTTCAGAGGTATTTTACACACCGTTGGATCATATCCTACAGTCCAGAATTAGCTGCGAGATTAGGGGATATATATTAGATTTTTCTAACCCTAATTCCTAATATAACACATAACATATCATCTCAAGGAAGAGGAAAAATGAGGCAACATTGCAATATTGGGAAGGAGAAGGATTGGAGGCCGTTTCGGAAGATGAGATCATTTTGGGTAATTTCTCATTGTCTTCTATCTTCGTAGTGTGATCTATTTTCTATTCCTAAGTGTTGTGGTGATCCGTGTTGGATTGGGAGGAGCTTGTAGATGGTGTATTCTCTTTATTCCATTAGTGGAGGTTCTTCAGGGTTGGACTCCGATCGTCCCGTAGTTTTTTTCCGCAAGAGTTTTTCACGTCAAAATTCTCTGTGTCTGCGATTTGTGTTTATCGTTTTTGGTTTGTGCATTTTTTTGCTCGGTTCTCTCGCAGGTACTCTTTGGTTTAGGGAACAATTTTCGCGCTGTTGCTCCCAATAAGGTGGTATCAGAGCCAGGTTCTGAAATTTTCAGAAGGGTGTTAGGAGTTGACAGGCAAACCAGGGAGGAGAGATGGACGCGAAGCCGGTGCACATGGTAAACCTGAACGGTACCAATTATCATTACTGGAGGAGCAATATGTAGGATCTGCTATTTGTCAAGAAGCTACATCTACCGGTATTTGCTTCCGAGAGGCCCAGTGACAAATCCGAAGAGGACTAAAATTTTGAGCATATACAGGTGTGTGGGTACATCAGGCAGTTCATTGACGAGAACATGTACAACCACGTTGCCAGTATTGAGCACGCGAGGACACTGTGGGATAAGCTGGAATCTTTGTATGCGAAGAAGACCGGGGTAAATAAATTATTCCTGATCCGGATGATGATGGGTCTGCGGTACAAATATGGGGCGTCTATTATGGATCACTTGAGTGAGTTCCAAGGCGTGGTTGACCAGCTATCCTCGATGAGAGTCAAGTTCGAAGATGAGGTTCATGGACTATGACTGCTGTGTACATTGCCAGACTCGTGGGAGACCGTACGAGTGTCTATGATCGCTTCTGCTCCGGAAAGCGTGGTCAGTCTAGAGTTTGCCAAGAGCGGGGTAATGAATGAAGAGATGCAGAGACGTTCTCAGGTCACTTCATCCACATCCCACTTAGAGGCGCTTGTTTCAGAGAGCCAAGGAAGGGGTAAAAGCAGGGGTCCAGACAGTGGCAGAGATAAAAAAAGGGAAAGGTCCAAGGATCGGTATGAGGACTCGGAGTGTTACCATTGTGGAAAGAAGGGCCACTTCAAGCAGATCTGTTTCGCTTGGAAGAGAGAGAAGAAGGGCGACAAAAGGAAGCAAAGTGAGAACACTACAGCGGCGACATCGACACATGGAGGCGACATGATCATTGTAGGTGATGAGGTAGTTATGAACCTTGCCTGCGATGACAACTCTTGACTGATGGACTCATGTGCTTCAGCGCACGTATCTCACAATATGACACTATTTGCTACTTACACAACAAGCGACTGTGGAGTGTTGAAAATGGACAATGGAGATGTGTCAAAGACGGTTGCCATTTTAGATGTGCATTTGAGGACAAAGATGAGTGCAGTTCTTGTTCTCAAATATGTCCGTAATGTCCCTGATATCTGTTTCAACCTGGTATCGGTTGGAAGGTTGGATGACGAGGGTTTCTTCACTCTTTTCGGGAACAGTCAGTGGAAGCTTTCCAGAGGTTCGATGGTGATTGCGAGAGAAAGCAAGAGGTTCGGACTCTACTATATGGAAGGGAGCGCACAGGAGGCACATGAGGTTAACGCAGCTACTAATGCGTCTACTGAGTTGTGGCACAGGTGGCTCAGCCATATCAGAGAGAAGGGAATGAGCTACTTGGTGAACATGAAGGTAATTCCAGGGCTAAAGTCTACAAAGTTGGAGAAGTGCACGCACTGTTTGGCGGGAAAGCAAAATATAATGTCCTTCCAAAGTCACCCAAGTTCAAGGAAGCCGACGTTACTCTAGTTGATTCACTCGGATGTCTGCGATCCTATGAAAGTAAAATTCATTGGTGGTGCTTCTTATTTTGTAATATTTATTGATGAATGTTCATGAAGGTTTGGGTCTATACCATAAAGACCAAGGATCAGGTGTTGCCCACTTTCAAAGAGTTTCAGGCCTTTGTTGAAAGGGAGACGGACAAGAAGCTGCTTTGTGTTCGGTCGAACAATGGCGGTGAGTATATCGGTTTCTTTGATGCTTATTGCAGGAAGCAATGGATACGACACCAGAAGACTCCACCAAAGACACCGTTGCTCAATGGTCACTACCAGAAAAAGTCAAATTAGCGACGTCTAAAAATGTCGCTAAATAACAATAAATCGTCGCTAATTAGGTTTAGCGACGTAATTAGCGACGTTCTGAAGTAGTCGGAAAACACCAAGTCGCTAAAACAAAAAACGTCGCTAAACGTCGCTATGCCGACGTTTTTTAGCGACTTTAATGTGTCGCTAAATTTAGCGACGTTTTGCGACGCCAAGTCACTAAAAAGCGACGTTTATTAAAGTCGCTAAACGTCGCTGATTAGCGACGTCAATCGCGACGTTACACCGACGTCTTTAATGACCTGGCTATACTTGCCATGTCAGCAATTGGCGACGCTTAGCTACGACTTTAGCGACGTCATTAGCGACGTTTTACAGAGTCGCTGATTAGCGACGTAATTAGCGACGTAAATTAACGTCGCTAAGCGTCGCTACACGTCGCTAATAACGTCGCTAATTTAAAAAAAAAAAAAAAAAATTTCCAGAATCAAATATTGGTGATTCCCTGCAGTTTTACAGCATCTTCATCATACACACCAACATGATTCAATCTAGTTAACTATATAATCCAATTAAATTAAAAACCACAAGAAGTATCAATCCAATTAAATGTGGATAACTATATAATCCAATTAAATTAACTAAAAAATTCAAGACCACAAGAAGCATCATACATCATGTCTATTATTGAAGTACCAATAATTCATAAATAATAATAAAAATAACTAGACTACTACGGATCTGCAGGAGGCTGACCAGCGGCGCGCTTCAAGGATAACAACTCCTCATACTCGTCCCGTGGAATCGACACCGATGTCGATGGAGAAGGCAGTGACGTCGGTGGCGGCCGTGCCCGCTCCAAGTCTGCGAGTCGCTGGTTGTAAGAATCCAGGGTAGATAACAGCCTCGTACTGCTATCACCCATTGAATCCTGCATCCTCGTCAGGTTCTCGCCCATCGATAGCTGTGACGCATGCATCCTCGTCAGCTTCTCGCCCATCGATAGCTGTGACGCCTGCAGCTCCATGATGTTGCGATCATTGGAGGCTCTAATATCATTTGTCAATTCTCGTAGCTCCGTCATGCTGCGGTCCAGCATATCCAATCGTGCGATAAGCATCGGATCGTCCGCCTGCGGCTGGGACCGGGACTGGTCCTCCATACTTCGCAGCAAGTCGTCACGGAGAGACGCAATCTGACGGTCAACGGCCTCCTGGACGGCCTCCTGGACTCTGGCCGACGACTGCGAGGGCTGCGACTGCGAGGGGTGTGTGGAATGCACAGCTGTCGGGGAGGCCCTAGATGACTGCGTCGCAACCAGGGCGCCATAGGAGCCCGTAACGTAGTACGTACCCCTCTGGAGACCACCAGCTGCGGTCACCCACAGGTCGTCCGCCGACGGAGATGGACCGGGCTGCGACGAAGCACCAGCCTCTCCAGGTGTAGGTGCACTAGCAGTCGCCCGCTCACGAAGCCTAAGATACTCGGCCTAGAAAAGGTTTGGAAACTCAATAATTGCCTAAGTTATATTAAAATAAACACAAAGTAAAGTAATACTTACATAGGTCTGTGAGGCCCTCTCATCAATGAGATTTTCGTCCTTGCGATGGGTGGCCAAGAAGACGGTCACCATGTTTGCATCCTCACCCCTCTGTACCTGTTAAAAATATATTTTTTATTACTAAACTTAAATATTTTTTCCAAGTACCATTTTATGGTACTTATATTAAAATAATATATTTTAAAAGAAAAAATATACCAAACGACGGAAATGTTCCGTCATCGGAATCGAGCCACCACACCACTTGGCAGCATTCTGCCTAGCCGCCTTGGCCTTCTTAGACCTTTCCTTGTAGCTCGGATCGTCGAATCTAGCCCTCATCGCAGTCCACTGCTCAGGCGTGATCCAACCTTGGATCGGTTTTCCAGCACGATCACGAACCTTCTGGTCATCCAGAGCATCTCGGATAAGCTTGGCGGCAACGGTAGGAAAGAGCCGCTCGATCAACTCGGCCCGGTGCGGAGGATAAAAATACGTTTGCTACAATAAATAATTCATTAAGTTAGCATCACGAATATGCATAAATTAGAGGATTTATTTAATATACTTTTACCTGGAAGTGCGCAAACCAGAACGCCTTCCTCTCCTCCGGAGCCTCAGAGTAGTTGATCCAAGGGCCACCGTAGTTGTTCCTCAGAAATTGGCCCAGGCGTCTCTGAACCGACGATGGACGATATCTATACAGAAATAATAATTTAGATTACTGAAAAAGTCAATATACGATGAATAAAGAGAAACACAAATATATACTAAACCATCTAATTGACTTACTTTGTACCGTCGGCCCAAATCTCTGTCCTCGTCTCCTCCGGTGGTGCGCATGGAGGATCTTGCTGATGCTGGGACAACGTCGGCACGACCTCCTCTACATGCTCATCAGTCTCCATGGTTCCGTCAGCAGGAGGAACGCTGGACGAGGGAGTACTATCACGAGTACTATCACGCCTGAAACTACTCGTCCCAGGAGTGATGCCACGCAACGTCGTCGCAGTCGGAGATGTGGCTGCTCGATATACTGGAGTACTGGGCGACGATGATCCGGAACCAACAGTAGGCAGTACCGGAGTGGCACTCTGTCTACCTCGGGACCTGCCGAATCCTCCGCGTCGTCCTGTCATATCTGATAACAACATATGATGAATATAGAGAAACACAAATATATACTACATTCTACAGTCAAAATGTGATACATATCTCAAAGCATTATACAGTCAAAATATAATACATATATTCGTTAATGTCAAAATGTGATACATATCTCAAAGCATTATACAGTCAAAATATAATACATATATTCGTTAATGTCAAAATGTGATACATATCTCAAAGCATTTTACAGTCCAAATATAGTTACATTCTACATAAAATATTTTATATTTTCAATCATCTTCAGAAAATTCATCTTGTTCGCCTTCCTCGTCCTGCTCTTCCTCTTCCTCGTCTTCACTTTCATCTACTTCGTCCTCTTCGGATAATTCTACATCTTCTACATTATTACTCGTGTAATGAGTAACTTCCGTTGAGTCCACATCTACAATATTTGTTACAAGAGGTAGATCGTCCTCCTGATAAGCTATTTCGTCAATGTCAAAGGTATTTCTAGCTTTAGTCTTGCATACTGCCCACCAATCCGACCTCGCTGTCCCCCGTCTAGGATAAGTTGTGAAGTACACGAGCTGAGCCTGACTTGATAGGACAAATGGTTCGTAGCCTTGATATCTACGCTTGTAGTTTATATCCACAAGGCCATGCTTGTCAATTTTCCAACCTTGATCTTGAATCGGATCGAACCATTCACACCTGAATAGCACGATATTAGCAGGTTCTGGGCCATAATTATATGTCAACTCCACAATCTCTCGTAAGATGCCAAAAAAATCATTGCCCGGATTGACGTCTTTGTAGTTTGTAGATTTGATACACAAACCACTGTTTTTCGTGGAATCAAGATCCAGAAAGCTGTCTCTGATAGGAGCATTTGTTGACTTGAACCTGAACCCATTCACACAGAAACTTGGCCATATTTTTACGGCAGTAATTGGTCCCTTGGCTAGAGTCCTAATAGATTTAGTCTCGGATGATATTAGACGATCGACCTAAATACCAAAGTAGCGATGGTAAGTTATTTGTTTTACAAGTGCAGAAATAAAAAGTAATTACCAAGTATCTTACATATGCGCTCAACCAAGAAGGAAAATGGTATCTCATTTCTTGTTCTACTTCTTCGTCTATTATGTAGGGTCTAACCGACCTTAACTCATCATTATATGTGCTGAAAAATAATGATGCAACTGCTAATTAGTAGCATAATAGTATCTTATACTATTACATTGAGATGATGTAAACGTGGACGTATTAATTACTTACCCCTCTAGCTTCTCCACTTCATCCTCGTCGCAATTGAGTAATATATACAATTGAGCAGCCCTTAGCTCATCATCATTCAAATATCTCTTCTTCATTTTTCCCGAAGGCTTTCCGGATGCATTGAATACTTTGAGTATTGCATCATTAGATTCCTTATATGCGTCGTCGTTTCTGGGAGCTTTATTCCTATTAGTAGCAACATGCGGTTTGAAATACGTCGAGCAAAAGTTTGTAATCTCCTCGAGAACATAAGCTTCACAAATAGATCCTTCAACCCGTGCCTTATTTTTCACCTTTCTCTTTAGGTGATTCAGATGACGCTCGAAGGGGTACATCCACCGATAACCGACAGGACCACCAACACGTGCCTCATAGGAAAGATGAATTGGCAAATGCTCCATAGAGTCGAAGAATCCTGGAGGAAACACCTTCTCGAGCTTACATAGTGTTACCGCAATGTCCCTCTCTTGCTTTTCTAGACGATCGACGAGCAACTTAGTACAACAAAGATCTCTGAAGAATATGCTCAGCTCTGTCAATGGGTCCCAAACGACCTGCGGTAAGAATTCCCGAAATGCAATCGGAATTAATCTCTCCATGAATACATGACAATCGTGGCTCTTCATACCTACTAGTTTGTTCTCCTTGAGGTCGACGCATCTTCTCAAGTTCGACACGTACCCGTCTGGAAACTTTAGACCCTGAATACACCTACAAAGTCTACCTTTATCCTCTTTATCCAGTGAGAAAACTGACTTAGGTTGCTTTAACTTTCCATTCCCCTCCTCTATCAGATGCAATGCAGGACGTCTACATATGTCTTCTAAGTCCAACCTGGCCTTCGGATTATCTTTCGTCTTCCCCTTTACATCCATTACAGTATTAATTATGTTATCAAACACATTCTTCTCGATATGCATGACATCAAGGTTATGTCTGATCAGATTGGTGCTCCAATATGGCAGATCCCAGAATATACTCCTCTTCGTCCAGTTATGGGTGCGACCAAATCCGTCACACTTGTACCCCTTAGCAGGCTCTTCGATAGCACTTGGTAAATATTTTACCTCTTCCCATATCGTGCATCCGGGCCACCTTGGAGGTGGATTGGCCTTCTCCACAACTCCCACACGAAAAGTATTCCGATTCCTCCGGTACGGATGATCCTTCGGCAAAAATTGTCGATGACAATCGAAGAAGCACGGTTTGCCTCCGTGTTTCAAACGGAAAGCCTGAGAACGGTCCATGCAATACGGACATGAGAGACGACCATGGGTGCTCCATCCCGATAACATTCCATAGGCCGGAAAGTCGTTGATGGTCCACATAAGTGCTGCCCTCATCTGAAAATTCTGCTTTCTAGAAACATCGTACGTGTTGGCACCTACTTCCCACAGCTGATTCAACTCATCTATCAAAGGCTGTAAGTACACATCGATGTTCCTCTTCGGATTGTTCGGACCCGGGATAATAACGGTTAGGAACATATACGGAGTCTTCATGCACATCCAAGGCGGTAGATTGTACGGAGTGACGATCACAGGCCAACACGAATACTGGGAGCCCGAAAGTCCGAATGGGGTAAAACCGTCAGAGCAGAGCCCCAATCTGACATTACGCGCTTCCTCGGCAAAATGTGGATACTCTCGATCAAAGTGCTTCCATGCTTCTCTATCGGATGGATGATCCAATACTCCTTCGATCTGTTTTCGCCTGTGCCAACTCATGTTTTCTGCAGTCTCCTTAACCATAAACAACCGCTGCAACCGCGGCGTCAAAGGCAAGTAGTGCATCGAATCGGTAGGCTTCCTTGCACCGACAGACTTTCCTCTAACAGTGGCCTTGTAGCGATCAGCACCACAGAATCTACACGCATCTTCATCCTTGTCGTCTTTGTAGTACAACATGCACCCATTGCGACATGCATCGATTTTCTCGTATCCCATCCAAAGCGATCTCACCATCCTCTTAGATCGATAGAAGTCTTTAGGCAACTTTGCACCCTCGGGCAAGATCTCTATAATCAAATCGAGCAGTCGATTATAGCATTCTTGCGACATGTTAAAATCGGACTTGATGCTCAATAATCTTGTAACCACCTCCAACGGTGAATGGTCCTCACAACCAGGATATAGTGGAGTCCTTGCATTCTCAAGCAACTCCATAAACTTTGCAGCATCGGCATTCGGTGCCTCCTCAGCTGCATCATAATTGTCTGGATTTGTCACCACCCCATTTCCAGAGCCGGGTATTTTTTTTTTTTTAATTTAGTTAATTGTGCATTATTTTTAATTAATTGTATTTATAATTAATTATTGATTGTATTATTTTTATATTGTTTGTTTTAGGATTTTGGCTAGCCTGGACCCATGTCAGACCCTAGTGGACCCATGTCCGACCCAGCCCACACCCTTGTGAGAATTATTTTGGGGCTTAGAATATTTATTTTATTTTTAGGAGGTTAGTTGGAGAGATTTGGAACTAGTTTGAGCGCATTTGGAACCCGGAACCCAAAACCGAGTGAGTAGGGGCGTTTTGGGAATTTGCAACTTAGGAAACCCCATTTATTAGCATGGCCGGCCTACCTACCCCCCCCCCCCCCACCCGTGAGAAAACCAGCAGCCCCTCCCCTTTGCTTTGTGTTCTTCCACTTCTTCTTCTTCATTTCTTCTTCTCCACTTCTTCTTCTTCTCCTTCTTCCTCCAAAGTAAGTCTCTTCTTCCATTTTTCTTCTTCTTTCTTCCATTCCTTCTTCTTTAAGCTAACCCTCAACTTGCTTTTTCCCCAACCTAGGTGTGAGGAGCCTAGATCTAGTGTGGGAGATAGATTTGGAAGCTTGGAGCTTGAGGGAGTTGATTTGGAGGGAATTTGAGACTTTGGCCTTGGGATTCCAACTCCCAAGAGGTAAAACCTAACTTTCCCCTTTCTAATTATTTTTGTGTAGTGTAATTAGTGTTGTAGAACCCTCCTAGACCCTAACCCTACCCGTAGGAGGAAGTTGGAACTAGTTTGGGTGAGTTTAGAGACTTTGACATTAGGTTTTGTGTCGATTTCGGGTGGAATCCGAATTTGGCCCAATTTTGAGTGATGCCCTAGGTTAGATGGACCTAGATAGACGTTTTCGGGAGTCATGAGGGTGAGTGCGTGTCTCCGTTCGGACACGGGAAGTCGTGTCGCGGAGAAACGGGCATTTCGGGCGAAATTGGGGCTTTTCGTCGTCGCCGATTCTAAGTGCGTGTGCATTTCCGCCACGGGCATAGAATCGACGTGGGAGCGCATTTTCTAGGATCTAGACATCGTTTAGGACGCGTGGGTAAATTTTGGGCCGATTCCGAGTTCGTTTGGTGTGCGTTTCAGGAGGTTTTCCGAGCCGCGCACCACGTGTTCGTCAAAATGACCGAACGGCCATTTCGACTTGGTTTCCTCGTTTCGGGCTTGTGCGCGCGTTGGGTTAGTATCGGGGAGTGTGTGCTAGAGGTTTCGAGTTATATTTTATATATTTTTGGGTGTTTGGGCGTGTCGGGGTCGTTGGGCGTGCGTTGGTGGGCGTTGTGGGCGTGGTGTGCGTTGTGTTGTGTTTGTTTATATATATGTGTATATATATATTGTGTGTGTGTTTTTATATATATATTTATATTTATATGTGTGGTTATGTGTTTGTGAGCGTGTTAGGGAGTGCTTGTGTGAGTGTGTAGGTGAGTGTGTGAGTGAGTGCTTGTGTGAGTGTGTAGGTGAGTGTGTGTGAGTGTGAGTGAGTGTTTATAGGTATATACATATGAGTTTATATATATGTATATATATTTGTATATATATGTATGAGTGTTTATGTGTGTGCTAGTGTGTGTGAGAGTGTGTGTGTGAGGGTGTGTGCTAGTGTGAGTGAGTGTGTGTGAGTGAGGATATATAGATATTAGTATATATGTTAGTGTGTGTGTGTGTGTGTAGATGTATAGATATATATATTAGTGTATATATATATATAGATATATGTGAGTATATGTAGATGTGTGTTTATATATATATAGAGATATGTGTTTGTGTATATGTGTGTGTGTATTTATGTGTGTGTGTGTGTTGATTTGTGTTTGAGTGTGAGTGTGTGTTAGAATGTATAAGTTAGTGTGTATATATACCTATAGAGTTATATATATATGTATATATATATATGTATATATATATAGGGGTGTGTGTGTGTGTATGTGAGATGAGAGGGGGGGGGCAGAACCTGGGCAGCTGCTGCTGCAGCAGCAGCAGCAGAAAACTGCAGCAGCAGCAGCAGAAAACTGCAGCAGCAGCAGCAAAAGCAGGTGCAGTAGCAGCAAAAGCAGTGGCAGCAGCATGGGCAGCAGCATCAGCAAGCACAGAGGTAGCTAGCAGCAGCTCTTAGTAGGTAGAGGATAGATGGATAGATAACTAATTAGGTAATAGATATATATATATAAGTAGATAGATAGATTGATAGATACTTGGATAGATAGATAGATTCATAGATAGTTAGAGAGATAGGTAGATAGTTAGACATTTAGATACATAAATAGAATTGTTAGATAGATAATTAGTTAGATTGATAGATTAAATAGATAGGTATTAGTTAGTTGATAGATAAATAGGTAAGTAGATAGATAAGTTGATAGATAGATAGATAGTTAACTAGATAGACTAATAGATAGATAGATAGGTAAATAACTAGTTAGATAGTTAAATTAGATACATAAGATAGATAGATATATCTATAGATAGATAGATAATAGTTAGATGGATAGATAGATAGCTAGGTATTAGGTATATATCTACCTAAGTGCATAGATATCTATATACATATAGTTATATCTATATCTATAGATATCTAGATAGGTATATATATATGCATTTTGAGTTGGGTAAGGTATATATGGGTAATCGGGTAAATGTGTGTGGATAAATATATACATAGGTACATACATACTTAGATATATATAAATATGGTAGATATCTATATTACCTAGCCTAGATTAATATCTAGGTATGTAATTAATAGCTAGGTAGCTAGTTAGAGGGTTTGAGAGCGGTATCTCAATACCTTGAGATACCAAGGTATTTCAATACCTTAAGATAACCAAGGTATTGGGTTTCGAGCGGGGTTTTTGAGCAATAGCCTAGGAATAGTATTGGAGTGATTTTTATATGTATATGTGTATATATTTACGCGTGCTAGCATAGGTTTTAGCGGGTTTAGGCGGGGTGCGTAGCCTAGGTTGAGGTATCGGATACCGAGGGTATCCCGGTATCTCAAGGAGGCGAGTTTGTGAGTTTAGTAGCTTAATGATCTCGGTTTGACCTAGAATTTCAGGAGCACCCTAGTTTGACCCAGACTTGACCGTAGTTGACTCGGTTGACCGCCAAAGTCAACTTTTGACCTAGTTTTGACCCAGAGTTGACTTTTTGGACCCAGAGTTGACTTTTTGACCCAGATTTCACCGGTTTGACCCGTTTGACCTAGAACGACCCTAGAAGCCTATTTTTAGTTATTTTATATCTGTTTAACTCATTAGAATCCTGTTTAACCTTGCTTTTCGCATTAGGTCCTTGCGACACCAGTTCGGATCGCCAGTTGCTCAGGACGTCAGGCGAGTACATTCTCTGATAGTTTTCATTATTTGATGATTATTATGATTCAGCTTCTAGTATAGTATCATCTGATTATTCTGGCACAACACGAGACACTGATTGATATTTCTGGATTCATTTACTTGCGACACGTACATTTCATGTTTCTGGCCTCTATTCTGGAATCACTACTGGCATCACCTACAGGCATCACTACAGGCATCATTCATGTACAGGCTGGACTCATCTTGATTTGCGTGTCGGGTCTTGGATCCACTTGTATTAGTCGGGGCGGGGAAATACTCGAGTAGACATGTAAACATTCCTATCTGGCATCATCAGGAATCACTCCCTCTGGTCTAATCTGGAATGATAGCAGCCGTGCACCCAGTGCGCGGTGAGCCGTACTTACCCCTAGCCGTTTACATGTCGAAACAAGTATTTCAAAGACACCGAGTTCATTCTTTATAGTCTGGACTCTCATGCATTTCTTGACTTGCCTCACTTACATGTTTCTGGACTTGACTCACTACATGTTTTTCATGCTGGACTCACTACACGTTCATGTGCACGGACTTGATCTTAGCTTAGATTTCCTGTATATTGCAGTTACTACTATCTTGTTTCTGATATTCCTGCATCTTTACCTTTATGCACCAGTGATACATGTTTATTTCCTGTTTCATACTTACTTCTTTCTTCTTGCTACTTGCTATAACTGTTTTATAGTTTTTATCATTTAAATGGAACTGCTGTTAGAGATGTACTTGCTCCAGTCCTGACTGGACATATTTTTCAGAGTATCCGGAGGATTGGTGTCCGACGTTTTATGGACCTGAGCCTGTCGATGGTGCAGACAGGGACCCTCTAGTTTAGAGGTGATTTTCGGGTTGGTAGCCGGGATCACTAGGATCTTGTTGTTGTTTTTATTAGCTTTTAGCACCGGATTTGTCTCCGGTTTTGGATTGAGACCTTGTTTGTATATTATTTTTGGATGTTGTATTATTATTGGATGTTGTGGTTGTTGTAGTAGTTGGTGGTTAGACTTTATAGCTGTTAGTCTTCTTGTTATCTTATCGTGCTTAGACTCGTGATTGAGTATTGTGGTTATCATTTTGATATTGCTCCTCCGTTTGGAGTTGAGATCTTGGCAGATTATATATATTGTTTGTGTGGTTGCCCTCCTTTTGGAGAGGTCATGCCCGATTTTTGTGTGAGATTATTATCTAGATAGTTGACCTAGACAGCGTTCTACCGCCGATGCTGCGGCGTAGGCTGGACGTACCCACGACTCATGCCCGATTTTCCGGGTGCGGGTCGTGACACGTTTTTAAACTAGGTCCTGCCGCATCATAATTGTCAGGATTGAAACTAGGCCCCGCCGCATCATAATTGTCAGGATTGAAACTAGGCCCCGCCGCATCATAAACCATGTTCACCAACCCGTCGTCGTAAGCATCGTGGTCTTGGACATCCATATACGGCTCCACATAGGGCTCCGACTCTGATGCTAGAGATACAAGTTCTCCGTGCGCGGTCCACTGATAGTAATTCGGCGTAAAGCCCTTCGAGTATAAATGATATGTAACTTCCACTTCTGGATGATATTTCCTGTTGCGACATCTCACACATGGACACTTAATTTTGGTACCGTCCATGTACTGAGGGAACGCCTTGACGAACTGCAGGAACTGCTGTACACCCTCAATGAATTCATCCCGCACACCGCACATGTCATCAGGATGACGGTTGTACATCCACGAACGATGACGCAGATAGTAATTCATATCCATTTCTAGATACTTCTGCAAAATTGACAGTATGTATCATATAAATCATTACATGCAAAATTAACTTCTGTGTCTGTTTCAGTGTCCGTTATTGGAAAAGCAGTATATATATATATATATATATATATATATATATATATATATATATATATATAACATTACCCAAATAATATCTTAATACCACTTTACTACTATACCTTAACCCACTTCTGTGTCAGTGTCCGGATTTTAGTGTAGTAGGCTCCAGCCGAAGCCAATAAGTTTCTTGAGATGCATGTCCTTAATGATGCATGCTGCGATGATATCTTTGCTCCATTAGAGGCTCTTCATACTGCTAGCTAGTGATTTCAGTAAGTGTTGAAATTAATCCTTTATTTATTTAAGCTGATTTGTAAGTTTCGTTTAGCTAATTCAACTGTTATAGTCATATTATTTAGACCATTAGGCACTTCTTGAAACTGGCAGTAGGGTGAGGAACTGAGATACATAACTCCGCAGTACTTTGCTTTCGGCAATTAACCCCTATATATATTGGGAGTGGAACGAGGAAGTAGCTAGAGCTCAAAATTCTTGGGGCACAATTAAGGACGGTTGCTTAGATCATACACTTCCTGGGAGAATAATTGGCGTTCTAATTAATTTGATCACATGATCAGTTGTTGTACGAATATTCAGGAATTAGTTCTAATTTGTTCACCCAATGTACGTAGTCATGACATATGAACATGGATTCAATAATAGCCATCATTTTTTCCCCTCCTCCATTGGACCAATGAATAGTAACCACAAAATCAAACAATTAGTATATATATATATATATTGCAAAAGTGCAAATAAATACACTTATGTTCTTTCTTTCTTATTCATCGATCCATATTATTTATTTATTTTATACTTGAAAGAAGAAATTAAAATCTGATCTCTACATGATCGCACATGCATGAACATTGTCAAAAAACCTAACCCTAACCCTAACCCTAACCCCATGTCAAAAAACCTAACCCTAACCCTAACCCCATGTAAAAAAACCTAACCCTAACCCTAGGTCCAGATCAGTGTCTGTGTCAGTGTGTGTGTGTGTGCCGTGTCTGTGTCTGTGTCAGTGTCAGTGTGTGTGTCGTGTTTGTGTCAATGTCACATGTGTCCTGTGAGAGAGAGAGAGAGAGAGAGAGAGAGAGAGAGAGAGAGAGAGAGTATACCTTGCCGGAGTAGTCGCGGTCGACGGAGCTGGGGAGGGGGGGGGGGAATATGTTTTCGAATCGAAATTTCAACTGACGGGGAAAAATGAAACCGACCCCTAATTAACCAAATTTTAGCGACGTTTAGCGACGTCCAATAAAAAATGTCGCTAAATTAAATATTTGCGACGTAAAGGACGTCGCTAAACACGTTGCTAAATATTTTGAGTTTAAATGTCGCTATATACGTCGCTAAACGTCGCTAAATTAGACATATTAGCGACGTTTAGCGACCTTAATTGAACTTATAGCGACTTATCTTTTAAAATCGTATTAAAAGTCGCTAAACGTCGCTAAATGTCGCCATTTAGCGACGTCTAGCGACGTGTTTATAATGAGTCGCTAATTTATATATTATTAGCGACGTTTCTTTTGACGTCGCTAAAATACGTCGCTAATCCCGCTTTTTCTAGTAGTGGGTGTAGCGGAACAGATGAACAGGACGCTGATGGAGAGGGTGAGGTGTTTGCTGTCAGAAGCAAACTTGTCAGGCAGCTATTGGGGTAAGGCATTTACACAGCTTCTTATGTTATTAATTTATCTCCTAGTGCTCCTTTGCAGGGTAATGTGCCTGACAAAGTATGGTACGGCAAAGAGACGTCATACAATCACCTGTGAGTGTTTGGTTGTTAAGCCTTCGTGCATGTACCGAAGGACGAGAGATCCAAACTTGAGCCAAAGACTAGGCTGTGCATCTTTGTCGGCTAGGGTTGGGATGAGTTTGGCTATAGACTCTACGATCCAGTGGGAAGAAAGCTCTATAGAAGCAGGGACGTGGTATTCGTCGAGGATCAGACTATGACCAACACTCAGGATTCTGAGATGCCTTCTAAGGCTGAGGAATTGCCTGAGTTAGAGTCATTTCGCTTCGAGTAGTTTCCAAAGGACATCAGAGAGGGTCCAGTTATGGGGAAGCCAGTACATGGAGTTGCTCCCAACCTTGATCATCAACCTGCTGGTGGTCAGGGTGACCCTCATAAGGATGAGCATGCTGAGGAGGCAGTTCTTGGAGGGGAGGAGGCTGTAGATATATAGCCAACACCAGTGGTTCCATTGAGAAGGAGAGATAGAGAGCGTCGACCATCTACGAGATACTCACCGGTTGAGTATGTGCTACTGACTGACGGGGGAGAACCCGAAAGTTTCGTAGAGGCTATGGAAGATGAACACAGGTAGGAGTGGATGGAGGCCATTGTCACGCCCCGATCTTCCGCAGGCTAATCGGTCGTCCCTGCTAGGCAAGAATCACCGCGTCAGCGCTCCCGCGGGACGATCGCTTGACCTATCTAGGCGTAATGCCGCACGAGCATAAGCCGTATCCGTGCAAGGACATGGTCTATGCTGGCGGTAAGAGGTCTAAGCCACAGAGTCGCACAGATTATCCGAGTACAGCAGAATTATAAATGCATAGGTGATTGGTAACAGTTCACAGAGTCGTCGATAGCGGAAGCATTGAATAACACAAGTATTGAAGTAAAACAAACTCTTTATTGATATTGAACAAGTGTTACAGGCGGCACTAGGCCGAGATTATAAGTCGCTCAAGTCTCTCTCTCTGAAACAGTAAAAGCGTGCCAAGTGGCTACATTTGTGGAATGATGTAGACGATGTTCCAACATTATGTATTGTATATGTGCTTCAGTTCCATACGCGACACTCCAAGGCTCCAGAGCGAACTCCATGCCTTAGCACGCACGATGGAGGCATCTGCACCGAACGAGGTTTTCCCGCACCCTGCAAGCAATCTGGTGGGTTATCAGTACATAAATGCACTGGTGGGGAGGCTACTCGCCCGCTCGACAAATCTAAATACGTAATATAGGTTTCGTGCACCATCTATTAAGTTATCTTTCTAATCTTGCCTTAGGATCAGTTTCATGGCAATGATGAAAAGCCTAACTCATGTGGCAGTGCGTCGTGCGATATAAGGAACACGACGAGACTTACCAACTTACCATTTGTCCTTCCTTGTCCAAGGCAAACCAAGTTAATTGAAGCACGAGCATATATATATATATGAATCCAGGGGCAATAGCATATGCAAACACAAGTGTTTCAGTGCGAGAATATATTTCGGGTGTACGAGCATACAGGTTATCCAGAAGTATTGCAGAGGGTGTTCAAGTGTTTTAGTTTATTGACTTGATACAATGACTCGCACGCGGATTATCGCTAAGCGAGGATGACTTATCTATATGAACAGGGTCACTGGCATAGCCATAATGGACGATGTCTCACTAGCAGAATATTTGAAACACTTTGAACAAGGCATTGTAGGCCATTCCGCCTAACAAATAGAGACGCCTCTCAATGAGTATGGGGTTCAGAATGGTGCGAACGGTAAAATAACATGGGCGTTACGCACCGTCCCCATAAACAAGGAGAGAACAACATGGAGTTCGTCTAGACCGGATCGGTCCCAGTGCCCTGAGACCGTCCGCGGAATAGGATGATGTAATCCCCCTTGTGCACAAGTTGTCCGTGATATGCAAGTCTTGGATTTCAGGTTCACAAGATAACTCAATTTTGTTCAGGACAAGTATGCTACACGAGCTGTGATTTACCGATGTCACGCCCCAGTCCCAAAATGACGAGGGACTGGAGATGCGTGGCGATGGCCAGCAGCACGCACCGATGGACAACCCAATTTAATGGATCCATCAGGGCATGCTTAAGCTGTAGTCTAGCAGTAATATGTTACAAGTCTCTAATCTCATCCACAGAACAATACAGATTAATGCCAGAAATATTGCAATAGAAATAAATAAGCAATATTAAATAAGGTTATCTCGGGAAACAAATCCGAGAATTATTCTGTTACATTTAAGAAGAAAGACAGAAAATAAAATACTGAAATGGAAATACTGTATATATGAAGCCGGTGCTCAGGAGAAGTCTTCTACAACTATCTCGTCCTCGGTTCCGGGTTCTGCTCCAAGGAGTGCTCCTGTACCGTACACCTCGGGGTAGTTCTCCTCAGCTATACCTGGGGACATAGTCCATTCCAGGTCCTCAGGGGACATAACAAGGTACAGAAAATACAAGCCAAAACATATGCAGTGCAGCAATAATGAAACAGCAGGGTAAATATGTAAACCAGCTAAGTGATATGCAAGTGAGAGTTTTAGTCATACTCAGGCTGAGACTACTACAGGATCAGTGTCGAAGAAACCATAGCAGTATTTTCTCGAAGAGCCAGTAAGGTACCAAAGCTCTGTATCAGAGTCTAAGGCACCGCCAGATAACAGTATTTATATTATAATATATTCAGCCTTGATATGATAATACTCTTCCCACCCCATGAAATCTCACGTCACAGTTCCAGAATATCACAGGTACAAGTCACGCAAGATTGAACTAATGCAATGAATCAGGATAGAATCTAAGCATGTAAACTATAAATGACATAAAATGTATCCTATACGAAATCACCAGGTATATCTCAGGCAATTTCGTCACATGAATAGTGTCCGGTGTCCTGGGTTGAGCAGTTAAACAAGTTCACATATGCATCTACAAGAAATCAAGTAAAGTACTATAACCAGGAATATCTGAGAAACGGCAAGTTTTACTTGCCCACTGATGTATAACTATGTCCAGAAAATAGGTAGCAAAGCTGCAAGTTTTGGCAAGGTACACTTGCCTGTGGTTCCGGCTCGGTTTGCAGTTCTGACTTCGGCGAGAATTGCAGGAGGTACTCCGGTTGCTGTAACAAACATCACCATCAGATCCAGAAAATATCAATCAGCTAAAAATGCCTGTCCTTGGGTCTAATTTGGAGACAAGGGCAAAAACGGCAGTTTCGGGCCAAAACGGGATCCACCGGTGGGCCCGCTTTGCACCGAAAAATGTGTCAGGGTCAACGGTCTCCAAATTCACCAAACATAGTGTCAACAAGTCAGAAACGCTGATACGAACCCAGCGAAACTTTCAGAATTGAATTCCGATGAGCCGATCACAAAATCGCCCGTCGAGCGGGGCTTGTGGGGCCCACGACACGCGATTTCGTCAACGTTCTCAGAATCGAACCAAACTTGACCCACAGGACCAGCGTATTACTACGAGTCCGATGGCGCAAGTTTCGTCTCGATCCGATGTGTGTACACAAAGTTAGGGCACGATCCAGAAAGTACGGATACGGGGCGATATCGCGGATACGCGTTGACCCCGGTGTGCACGCACACCCGAATCGACTTCTGTGAAATCCCACACGTCCGTATCGACGATGCGCACGTATCTGTGAAGACCGCGCGCGAGCAAGTCGTCCCGTTTGGCGGGGCGTACTCGGTTCCGGGGTAAAACAGGGTCTGGTTTTTCCTGTTTTTGGATTGCGGTGTGCGATCACCACAGGACGCAATATCCCGAACAGTTTGTCCGGACACCGAGAGGGTCATACAGGCTTCGCAACGCAATTTGCATAATCGAAAACGGAGCTACGAGCAAAAAGTTACACGCACCTGAAGGGGACCCGAAAATCAGGGTCGAACCGTGTCCGACACGTGTCCGACTCGTGTCGGACACAGGGCTGAATTAGGGTTAGGGTTAGGGTCTGGCTTGGGGATTCCGGCGAGGGCGGCGGAGACGGCGGCGTGGGGGGGGGGGCTGGCTGCGGCGGTTGGGGGCCGGGGACGGCGTGGCGAGGCGGCGGCGGGCTCGCGGCGGAGCTGGAGGCGGCGCGGGGGCTGCTCGCTGCGGCTGTTCGTCGTCGGCGAGGCGGCGTCGGGGTACGGCGGAGGAGGGGGTAGCTGATGGTGGGGCTCGACGAGAGGGAGGGTTTTATAGGGGGCTGGGGGAGGTGGCGTGGTCGTGGGAGGCGGAGGAGGAGGCGTCGTGGCGGGCAGCGCGGCGCGAGGCGGGCGGAGCGGCGCCGGACGCGGCGGGCACGGGGAGAGAGGGAGTAATGGGGGATAGAGAGGGGGCGGGTCGGGTTGCGGGTCCGGGTCGGGTCTGGCGGATCCGACCCGACCCGCTAGGGGCTGGGCTCGGGTTGGGCTGGGCCGGGCCGGACTATTGGGTTGGGCTGGGTATTTATATAATAATAATAATAATAATAATAATAATTATCAGTAAATTAATTAATTAATTAAATAAATAATAAAATACTTTTTAGGCCTTTAAAATAGGTCCGGGGTCCGATAAATTCTAAAAAAATTGCCCTAAGTCCAGTTTTTCACTTTACATCCAAAAATATTATTTTTATAATATTTTAATATCATTTAATATCAATTAAAAATCATTGAATAATTAAAACCCTGTTTTTAAATTACAGAAAAATCCCAGAAAATTCTAGAAAATTTGTAAAAAATCCAGTTTTTAAAATTTTGAAAATTCAGGGGGTTTACAATCTACCCTCCTTAAGAGGATTGCGTCCTCGCAATCAAAGAATAACCGGTCAGCAGAGATGACATGGTCGCATGTATCGTTTGAAAGCACATCACAAGAGACTTCAGGGAAATACCATTTCCCTAAAATTGAAAGTTTACACTTTCCAGGAAAATCTAGTTAAAACTATACTTTTATAAAAACCAGGTTGTTATTAACAAGTTGCAATTTACTAGGTTGGGGCTGAGATCACGAACCAATAGGCACGAACTACACAAGACTAAAACGGATAACTATAAATCACTTACTCGCATCGGCTTCCTGCACGGCTATCGCGTAGGCTTGCTCTCGTCCTTGAGGTAGATTCCTCTGCTGCTGAGCTTGCTGGTAGGGTGCTGCTCGAGGCGCTGGTGGAGTTTGCTGGTTCGCCCTTGGTGTTCCTTCTCTACGCTCGGGGCAGTCTCTCACTGCATGCTGTCTGGATCCGCAGCCTAAGCAGAGACCGAGTTTACGTCTACATTCCTTCTCGACATGGCCGATCTTGCCGCAGTGGTAACAGGTAGGAAGGTAGAAGGCTTTTGGTGCTGCTGTTGGTGGTGAGCTTATTTGTTGACGCTTTGCAGACTCCTCTGATGTTGCTCTGGTTGGTGTGGATGTGGAAGGCCGCTTCAGTTTGGTCTCTCTCTTGGTGACACGCTCTATGCGTCGAGCCGCAGCAAGAACGTCCGAGTATGATGTTGGTGCGACGGACCCAATTAGTTTCTGCAGCTCAATGTTCAGTCCGTCGAAGAATTACTCGGCCTTCTCTTCCTCAGTCGGGATCAGGGTGGGGGCGAAGCGGCTCAGACGAATGAATTTTGCGTTGTACTCTTCCACCGTCATGGAGTCCTGAGTGAGGCGATTGAATTTGTCCCGCAGTTCTGATCGAGCGATGGCAGGAATGTACATCTCTTGGAAGAGTCTGGAGAACTCCTCCCAAGTGACTCGGTCTGGTCCGAGCCGTGTCTCCTCGGATAGCCACCAGTGATGGGCATTGTCCGTTAATTATATTCTGACGGCAGTCATCCAGCGTTCTCGTGGAAGCTCGGCTGCTTCAAGTTGATGCCGGATGTTGGTGAGCCACTCGTGAACTTCTGTGGGCTCCTCTTTTCCGGAAAAAGTACGGGGCTTCAGTTGGCAGAAGTCCGTGATTGAGCCTGTAGTTGGCCGTCGAGCGGGTAGGTTGGCCTGTCCTAGTGCAGTTACGATGCTGTCCCTTAAGAAGTTAGCTTCGCGACGCTGAGCCTCGTGTTGAACTTGTTGCTGAGCTTGCATCATCGCGTAGATCATCTGAAATATTTGTTGCCCGTCGATTGGCTGTCCTGGTGGGAACACGGGCATTGGTGGGACGAACTGCGATGGAGGTGGGATGTCATCGCGCCGGAATCGGGAGGTAGGTTGACCTGCCGGCTGGCTCTGTTGAGTTATGGGGATTCCTCCGACTGGTGTCACTTCGTCGTCGTAGGTGACACCTGTAGCTTGTGGCGTTCTGGCGGGAGTCTCGTTGCATTTTTGTGGGTCCATTTCCCTGTATCCAAAAATACCCAATAAGAGGTGCACAGGAATCAAGGCAAGATGCAAGTCAAAATTAGTTCGAATACGATACAGATATCAAAAACGATTCAAGCAAGTGGATGAGATCCTAAAAACTTATCCTATCTTATTGCAGGCCTGTTCGGTCCCTAGGTTGAAACCGAACAATTTAGTCGTAGACCTGCATGGGCCACCACAAAAACCATGTCACGCCCCAGTCCCAAAATGACGAGGGACTGGAGATGCGTGGCGATGGCCAGCAGCACGCACCGATGGACAACCCAATTTAATGGATCCATCAGGACATACTTAAGCTGTAGTCTAGCAGTAATATGCTACAAGTCTCTAATCTCATCCACAGAACAATACAGATTAATGCCAGAAATATTGTAATAGAAATAAATAAGCAATATTAAATAAGGTTATCTCGGGAAACAAATCCGAGAATTATTCTGTTACATTTAAGAAGAAAGACAGGAAATAAAATACTGAAATGGAAATACTGTATATATGAAGCCGGTGCTCAGGAGAAGTCTTCTGCAACTATCTCGTCCTCGGTTCCGGGTTCTGCTCCAAGGAGTGCTCCTGTACCGTACACCTCGGGGTAGTTCTCCTCAGCTATACCTGGGGACATAGTCCATTCCAGGTCCTCAGGGGACATAACAAGGTACAGAAAATACAAGCCAAAATATATGCAGTGCAGCAATAATGAAACAGCAGGATAAATATGTAAACCAGCTAAGTGATATGCAAGTGAGAGTTTTAGTCATACTCAGGCTGAGACTACTACAGGATCAGTGTCGAAGAAACCATAGCAGTATTTTCTCGAAGAGCCAGTAAGGTACCAAAGCTCTGTATCAGAGTCTAAGGCACCGCCAGATAATAGTATTTATATTATAATATATTCAGCCTTGATATGATAATACTCTCCCCACCCCATGAAATCTCACGTCACAGTTCCAGAATATCACAGGTACAAGTCACGCAAGATTGAACTAATACAATGAATCAGGATAGAATCTAAGCATGTAAACTGTAAATGACATAAAATGTATCCTATACGAAATCACCAGGTATATCTCAGGCAATTCCGTCACATGAATAGTGTCCGGTGTCCTGGGTTGAGCAGTTAAACAAGTTCACATATGCATCTACAAGAAATCAAGTAAAGTACTATAACCAGGAATATCTGAAAAACGGCAAGCTTTACTTGCCCACTGATGTATAACTATGTCCAGGAAATAGGTAGCAAAGCTGCAAGTTTTGGCAAGGTACACTTGCCTGTGGTTCCGGCTCGGTTTGTAGTTCTGACTTCGGCGAGAATTGCAGGCGGTACTCCGGTTGCTGTAACAAACATCACTATCAGATCCAGAAAATATCAATCAGCTAGAAACGCCTGTCCTTGGGTCCAATTTGGAGATAAGGATAAAAACGACAGTTTCGGGCCAAAACGGGGTCCACCGGTGGGCCCGCTTTGCACCGAAAAACGTGTTAGGGTCAACGGTCTCCAAATTCACCAAACTTAGTGTCAACAGGTCAGAAACGCTGATACGAACCCAGCAGAACTTTCAGAATTGAATTCCGATGAACCGATCACAAAATCGCCCGTCGAGCGGGGCTTGTGGGGCCCACGACACGCGATTTCGTCAACGTTCTCAGAATCGAACCAAACTTGACCCACAGGACCAGCGTATTTCTACGAGTCCGATGGCGCAAGTTTCGTCTCGATCCGACGTGTGTACACAAAGTTAGGGCACGATCCAGAAAGTACGGATACGGGACGATATCGCGGATACGCGCACACCCGAATCGACTTCTGTGAAATCCCACACATCCGTATCGACGATGCGCACGTATCTGTGAAGACCGCGCGCGACCAAGTCGTCCCGTTTGGCGGGGCGTACTCGGTTCCGGGATAAAACAGGGTCTAGTTTTTCCTGTTTTTGGATCGCGGTGTGCGATCACCACAGGACGCGATGTCCCAAACAGTTTGTCCGGACACCGAGAGGGTCATACAGGCTTCGCAACGCAATTTACGAAATCAAAAACGGAGCTACGAGCAAAAAGTTACACGCACCTGAAGGGGACCCAAAAATCAGGGTCGAACCGTGTCCGACACGTGTCCGACTCGTGTCGGACACAGGGTTGAATTAGGGTTAGGGTTAGGGTCTGGCTTGGGGATTCCGGCGAGGGCGGCGGAGACGGCGGCGTGGGGGGGGGCTGGCTGCGGCGGTTGGGGGCCGGGGACGGCGCGGCGAGGCGGCGGCGGGCTCGCGGCGGAGCTGGAGGCGGCGCGGGGGCTGCTCGCTGCGGCTGTTCGTCGTCGGCGAGGCGGCGTCGGGGTACGGCGGAGGAGGGGGTAGCTGATGGTGGGGCTCGACGAGAGGGGGGGTTTTATAGGGGGCTGGGGGAGGTGGCGTGGCCGTGGGAGGCGGAGGAGGGGGCATCGTGGCGGGCAGCGCGGCACGAGGCGGGCGGAGCGGCGCCGGACGCGGCGGGCACGGGGAGAGAGGGAGTCGTGGGGGAGAGAGAGTGGGCGGGTCGGGTTGCGGGTCCGGGTCGGGTCTGGCGGATCCGACCCGACCCGCTAGGGGCTGGGCTCGGGTTGGGCTGGGTCGGGCCGGACTATTGGGTTGGGCTGGGTATTTATATAATAATAATAATAATAATAATTATCAGTAAATTAATTAATTAATTAAATAAATAATAAAATACTTTTTAGGCCTTTAAAAATAGGTCCGGGGTCCGATAAATTCCAGAAAAATTGTCCTAAGTCCAGTTTTTTATTTTACATCCAAAAATATTATTTTCATAATATTTTAATATCATTTAATATCAATTAAAAAATCATTGAATAATTAAAACCCTGTTTTTAAATTACAGAAAATTCTCAGAAAATTCCAGAAAATTTGTGAAAAATCTAGTTTTTGAAATTTTGAAAATTCAGGGGGTTTACAACCGACATGGACTCCGATATAGTTCCCCCAAATGAGGAGCATAACACTACATGTAAAGCTTTAAATTTACCTCTTAAAGTTTGGAGGTGTACCTTCATCAGCTTCTCCTCTCCTATGCAAGAAATTTAAAGTTTCTCCCATACTTCTTTGGAGGTTGTTGCATGTAGAAAAGACTTGAATTATTTCTTTCCAAGAGAGGGGTACATATATATAGGAGGAGGCTAGCCTCCTCCTTATTTTTAATCCGATATAGTACTAAATAAGTCCCACATAACTCAATACCCCCCATCAAGATAGACGATAGATATCAATCATCCCCATATTGTTACAAAAGGTATCAATCTCTCTAGGACCAAAACCTTTAGTTAAACAATCAGCTAACTGTTCCACTAATTTTACATAGCTCAAAGTCAAAATTCCTCTATTCAGGTTCTCCTTAATGAAGAACCAATTAATCTCCACATATTTGGTGCGATCAAGCATAACTGGATTGTTTGCAATATCAATTGCCGATTTGTTGTCACACAAAAGTTAGGGGAGTCTCCTCTAAACAAGCGTATCTCAGACAACAAGCTCTTTACCCACATCATCTCGCACAGGCTAACTGTCATAGCCCTGTACTCGGCCTCAGCTGTAGACCTAACCACTACATCTTGCTTCTTGCTGCGCCAAGATACAAGATTGCCTTCAACTCTCAGATGTCCAGAACTT
This sequence comes from Iris macrosiphon, assembly GCA_036927795.1. Classification (NCBI taxonomy): domain Eukaryota; kingdom Viridiplantae; phylum Streptophyta; class Magnoliopsida; order Asparagales; family Iridaceae; genus Iris; species Iris macrosiphon. Next base: position 13,069,504 of record JAYESA010000010.1, on the reverse strand, counting down.
CTGAACCATAACCCATTTTTTGGACTTCCTTTAATATACCTGAGAATTCTGCGAACTGCCTCCATATGTGGCTCTTTAGGATCATGCATATATCTACTCACCACACCCACGGCATGAGTAATATCACGTTTTGTATGGCATATATATATATATATATATATATATATATATATATATATATATATATATATATATATATATATATATAAGTAAACCAACTAATCTTTGATATTGCTCCTTACTCACCGGATCGACACCCTCAGCACACAACTTGTGATTCTGCTCGATAGAAGTAGAAGAAACTCTGCAATCTAGCATCTATGTCTTAGAAAGAAAGTCCAGAGCATACTTTCGCTAAGAAAGCACTATACCATTTCGTGACCTTGCAATTTCAATTCCGATGAAGTACTTCAACTGTCTTAGATCCTTGACTTCAAATTCCTCTCCAAATTTTTTCTTTAACCATAGATCTCATCAGTATCGTCTCCAATAATAACAATATCATTAATATAGACTGCAAGGATAGTAATACTAGTCTTGAAGTATCTGTAAAACATATTATGATCTCCATTGCACTGCCTATACCTCATACAACAGACTGCAAGCCTGAATCTATCAAACCACGCTCTCGGAGACTGCTTTCAAGTTGTATACCCTTTCAAGTTGTTTGTGAAGAAGCAAAGCCTGGTGGAATCTCCATATACACCTCCTATTGGAGATCCCAATGCAAAAAAAGTATTCTTAACATCTAGCTGATGTAGTTGCCAATTGAAGTTGGCAGCAAAAGACACGAACAGTCGCATAGTGCTCATCTTCACTATTGGAGCAAAGGCGTAAACCCTCTGACCCAAAATCTAGGTTTACGGATTTATTTAGAATTATTCTGGAATTATTATTGGAGTTATAATTCAGTACTTTGATTTTTGATTCAATTGTTGTACCTTACCGTTGTTTAAATATTTAGAGTACTACACTAGCTTTTGTCTTCCAATAAAATTCACACCCTTGACCTAGACAAGCCAATCTTCAATACTGACATTTGTGTCACTCATAATTATACTCCCTTATGATTTATTTTAATCGCACAATATTTGTCATAATTGTCTTAATTCAATCCTAGACTTTGTACCTATGTCCATTCCAATCAAAATTGGAGACACAACTTCGACCCGTTTCTTACAACCCAATATATGACGATAATCTACTCTAAGTCTACTACATTCATGATACTCGTGTCACCCCCGATTAAAATTCTATGCACTTCCAATTTATAAAAGAATACCAACGACACAATTTCTATTTATTTTGGGACAACTGACTCAATTTAGCCAAAAACTAGACCAAACACCAACACAAACTGACACTCACACCCTGATGGATCATACAAAATACCACACACTAATTTTTTCCTCCACAACACACCAAACATGGATTCTACCCTCATCCTATCCAATTTTTCTATTTGTGCAAAATTCTAAACTACTAGGGACCTATATGTAAAAGAATTGCTAGGTGTCCACCTCCTAATGGATGGAACAAATGAAGCAACCCATTTTTGGGGAGACATGACCGGATCTAATACTCCCCCTCTCTCTTTGCATGGTACTATGCAACATCATATACCTACATTCAATCATAACCCTCCATTTAAACCCCTACCTATCTCAATCACTCCTTTCCTTCATGACCACTTACACATTCCTAGAAATACCTAAGAGCCGGCCCTAATTTCAAGGCATCCTCTCTCTCATCATTAATTCACCTCCTCATCTCTCCCCCTCAAGCTTCAGCCGACCCCCCATTCTTCCTCTCATCTTCTCCAACCGAAACCCCATCTTCACCTCTCCTCTTCTCCACAACAACCGACACCACCATGACCTCCCCCTTCCTCCATCACCTACACCATCGAGCACCCCATTGCCACCCATCTTAGACCACCTGTATCACCATGGCAATCAAAACCACCACCATTCACCATCTCCCTCAACCGCCATGGACACCACCACCATAACCAAGCACCACCATCATCACGACCACCACTCTCCTCCCCTCACGACCTTCACTAACATCACCACCACTTCCTGACCGGCCGACGACCACTGCTGTCATGGCTGCTACTGCAACTGATATTGCCGCACTTGCTGCTGCGACTGCTGCTACCTTAGCTGCTGCTGTTGCTGCTGCCCCCTTCAGTTCAGCACCCCCCGGGCCGAGCACACCCCTGAGAAAACCCTTGAGCACCCCTCTTTTGGCCGAGCACAACAAGGTCAGGCCACCTCCATCCCAGACAGTCAAGACCGAGCCCCTCATCCCGAGCTCCTTTCAATAGTCTCTTGGTATACTCCTCATCTCCTCCTTCTTCACCTACTTCTCCTTCTTGTTATTAACAACCTTGTACATACAATCTCTTGCCATATATTAATCACTCTTAAACCTTGTTGCTAACATGTTAATTACATCCATATATGTCCAGAATTTTGAGTTCTAGTTAGGTGTTATATGTATAGATATAAAGCCGCATTTTTTTAAAGTATTTTATAAATGTTTGGATGTGTGGTCATACCATGTTTAGTGTATATTCAAATTTGAGTATGATGAACAATTGTGGATAAGTATTTCAAGAAAGTATATGTATGGAGAAATTTTGCTTATAGTGTGAGATACATGCCATGATTAGAGTATATTCAGATTTGGGTATTTACATGAGGACTTGATAATAGTAGTTCAAATGAGATTATTAGGTGGGAGTGATTATTTATATATATTAAGGGAGATGTACATGGTGTTTATATGTTAGCGATGGTACCAATCTTAACCTGTTAATGATGTTCACATTATTATGATGACGTGGACAATATGGAATGAGGATGGTGTTAGTAAGTTCCAAATTTCCATGAACTTGACAATGAACCTAGACCACCCTTTGAGATACTTAAGTTAGGTTAACACTTGTTTTATGTGAGTTGATGATGTGTATGTCATACTTGTACAAGAAGACCCAAGTAGGTAGGACACCTAGTACCTATGTGATTGAGGTGCAACTTAGCACCTACATAACTCTAGTTATGACCATAATTATGTTATATGAGAAATTTTACATTTAGAAGACTTGGAGAGGTTATGTGACTAGTAGACTTGGTGATTTCACACCTACTTGACACTTGTTTAGTCAACCCTAGACGACTCGCCTAATTAGAACCTCTTTCTGTTCTAGTCTTTGCTTCCTGTTGCTAGAGCGTAGGTGTATTTTCGTGTATGATTAGTGAACCATAACATAGTATCTGATTATTATATTATTATATTATAGGCTCCTGCGATCGCTCAGTCGCGGATTCGGGAGCAAGACTTTTGTATTTGCTGCTTGGGGATCCAGGAAAGTATACATTGCCTTATTGTACTGTTTAAATTCAGTTATTATTGTTCATATATTCTGTGCTCTGAATATTATATAATTGTGTGCGTCTGAGAATGACTCGGGTGCAGTCTGTAACGCCCGCCACCGCACGGTGTGTTACGCTGAGTCGGATTGAATGAACAAATGCTGGTTCCATTTGATTTGTTAGATTTTGGGAAGAAGTATTGATTGAGTTATTTCATGTGCAGATGGCTAGCGGGTTCGATGGAAATCAGGTGTTCGTTCAGAGCAGTACTGAGATAGCTGAGTTGGAATGATAATGCCATCTTCCTTAGTCCGATCGGTCGGATGATTTGTAGAGCATGGCCTGCTCGCACGGTCATACCAGTTGAGTAGATCGCGCTTGCATCGGACCACGGGTTCAAGGGATTGGTCGTATCGGCAGGACAGGATGCTTAACGGAGTCAAACATTGTGAGTGGGCTCTTTCCCTTCTCCTCTACTCCTTCATGCCTAATAATATGGAAAACACGTAAAGGCTTGAACACTTGGATTGAAACATTGAGAATCACTACACTGAGGCGTGCATAGAGTGTACGCCATTGGCTTGGTAGGATTGTGGCTTGATATGATTTACGCGTTGGATAGTTGGAGCTAGAGTTGGATGATACACTATTTGAGGCAGTTGGTTGGTTGATTTGGATTATGTTTGGACAGTTGGATTGATGCTATGGGAACATCGGGAATTTGGGCGAGCGAGCGTGCATCCGTGTACGAGTATCACTTGGTCGCTTTGTCTTGCAAAGCGAGCAGTTGTGGTTCGAAACCGAACAACTGCATCGGCGCGGGCATTGTGCCTCTTTTGGGGCATTGTGCCATGGGATAGTTTGAGAAGGGTGTTGCACCATTGGGAATACTGTGTTGAGAAGAGGCATTGTGCCTATGGGAATAACTTGTGAATGGTGCCTTGGGCTATATGTTGGAAGAATGGTTATGGATGTGTTGGTTGGATTATTGGTGGAACGAGTCTAGGATCGCTTGGTGGGGCGAGAATGTTCGATCCTCTCGTCATACCTACTTGGTGTCTGCATGTCACGGACAACCTGTATTACACAGGGTTTGGTCTCCTCGAACGGGTACTCCGGGACACCGGGACCGTTCGGCCATGGAGGAGACAATTTGGGTAACGCGTCTTGGGCGCGGTGCCAGCGGTTGGAATCGATCCAGGTGGGTTAGCTACTTAGCGCTGTTTCGAGGAGAACCGCATTTGATCAGTCCGATCAAAGTCCTTTATGGCTTGGCCAGTGACTTCATATAGTATAGTGTTGGCTTGCTTTTCTTTTGTTGGTTTGGCTTTCGTGTAGGCGCGGCCACCTTGCCTCGGCAAGAGTGTGCACTGTGAGATTTGGATTGTAAGTGTTGTTTGAGGATGGATATTGAGGCTTGGTTGATGGTTCGACATGTTATCGTGTTGCTTGGACTTGAACAGGACGGTTTGCATGCTAGTTTCCCTCGAGTTGCTTATATATTTGCTTGTCGTTTGGTTTGAGTTGAGTGCTTGCATGCTTAAACTGCTTTACAGCTTTCCTTAACATGTCATCCCTATGCCATGAAATGAATCTAGGATTCAACTAGAAAGATCACCATATAACTGTGTGCATTCACTATTTTACTTAGTGTCGGTTTAGGCGAGTGGGTTACCCCGCTCACCAGTACGGTTGTGTACTGACCCATGTTTGTGGACATTATTTCAGGTACACAGGCGTAGTGGCGCTGCTTGGATATACGAGGCATGATGTATGAACTGTAAGTACCTTTGTGGGCTAGAGAAAAGAGCAAGAGTATTTCATCGCCTTCGTGGCCTTGTCTTCGATGAGGCATTTCATTTGACCCTATCGTGAGCTTCGCTGCGTATTACTCTGATTGTGTGCTTGGTACACAATACTTGACTTCCGCTGCAACTTGGTTGTTTCAATAATAACATTTGGTGTTTGACAACATCGCCTTGTACGAGCGCAACTCCAGGCTCGTACGACATCACGTCCCGATGAGAACGATGGTCCTGCGGGAGAGCTGTAAACGTGGTGATTCACGTTCAGCGGGGACTATCGAGCTTGCGGGAGATTGGGGCGTGACAAATTGGTATCAGAGCGCCTGGTTCATTTCTTCGGACTTGGTCCTTCGCTTCATCACAAACTCTAAATAACTTCCGTGTGTCGTCTAGCTCTTGACTCTACTCGGTGCCGCATTGGATATTTTATGCAATAAGTCTATATTATTGTTGGTTGTGGCTGCATGTTATTCTTAGTTGTGTTGCCTTGGTTGGTTTTCGTAAGATCGCTTAGCCTCGTTAGGCGTTGTTGCATTCGTGCAGCAGTTGGTTGCCGTTGTTGCAATTGTGCAACAAGTATGGGCTTTCGTTGGGTTGGCTTGGTTTATCGTTCTTTGGAGTTTCTGATTGCATCAGTGGATCAGTTGGTTGGCAGACGAGATTTGGCTATGCGGCATATTGTGAGTAGAAACATTCGATGAGAAAGGATCGTTGCACGAGTTGCTCGTCTAGCGACTGTGTTGGATAGTTAGAATTTTTGGCTGTGGCGCATCGGTTGAGCAGGTTTGAGTTTGGCTTGGGAATATCAGAATAGTTTGAACGAGTTGCTCGTATAGCAAATGTGTGAACCACTTGGTATTGGGTTGGACTACTTGGAAGACGATCGTTGCACGGGTTGCTCGTGTAGCGAAAGTATCAGACGGTGAGGATAGCTGAAAGAATTGAGAATGGAACATAGCACGAGTTGCATAATAAGATTGATGGAAATATTTGGATAATTCAGGCATTGTCTGAGTTTTGTGTCAGACTTGAGTTGGGGATGGTAGGATCACGCATGAAGGATGGCTCGAATGGATCTTGGATCAATGCAAGGAATCGCTATGTGAGTAGCGACTCGATTCAGAGTGGTATATCGGATACCACATTTTGAGCAAGGCATTGAAAATATTTTGGTTGGACATCTATGGGAATTGCCTGAACGAACTCGAGTAATGGGAATACAAGTTGGTTGGTGCACGTCAGTTGAGTTGGGAAGAATGAAAATGGAGCAAGCGAATATTGAGTTGAGCATATCGAGCATGGACTACGATTTTGGGCAACACATTTGAGAAGTTGGTTGAGCAATGAAACGCGATCTTGGTTTGGAGGGACAATGCGATGGACTTGAACGGACTGGAAGGATTTGGATATTGCTGCTCGAGAAGTCGACTCTGGTTTAGCGGAAGTGGAATTTTAGGCAAATGGTGCAACAATGGTAGACGGATTCTCCGAAAGACGTGGACGAATTATGGCAACATCTAAAGGCAAGAATTTGTGGTGGACAGACTTTTGAAGATAGTTAAACGTGGGAGCAACGTCGAAACAAATCACTGTGTTGTTTGAGCAAGTTGGACGTACATTGTATAATGCGGCAAAGGGATAAGAATTGGAGCAAGTCTTGAGTTTCGAGAAATAATTGCAAGTGGTAGTGCGAGAAGTCGAACCTGGCAGTTCGTGAAATTTGATGGATTCAGGGCATAACGGAGGATTGATGGAAGACGGTTTCAAACGAGCACAGTTCTCGAATTGTGGCTTGGATAGATAGCAAGACTCTAGGTGGTTAAGCAGCATTGGTTGACAGATCAGCAGAGGTAGTGCATGAGTTCTCGGATTCGGAAGTTCGCTCGGATGGAATGGTTGGATTTTGATTCGGATTTACAGATGAGATATAGCATGGTTCATAATAACTGTCCATCGTGATGATTGCAATTATCGAGCGTATCTTCGGGACAGCTGACCCTAGCGACTTGACCGCTGAATCAGAGATTGAATATGGTAGACCCATAGAACGACCCTTGAGGCGGCGTATTTGGGAATGCGTCGAGGGCAGATGTGTGTTGGAGTTTTGGCTTATTGACTGAGTGTTGGATTTGAGAGATCCTTGGGATAGCCTTCAGCTGAAGATGCAGCCGGAAGACCGAAGCGATTGTAGGATTGGCCTAAGTCAACTGATGAGATTCAGAGTCACAGATTTTTGTAGATGGTATCGCCTCTGACTCGTCGTGCTCTGGAAGGGAATAGCATTTATATGAATGGACGACTGTGGCGGCTCGTTCAAATCAAATCTTTGCGAATACTGGAAGGGACAGATGTGCCTCAGATTTACAAGATGCATCGGAACTTAGTCTGGAAAGCGTGCTCATTCGGAAGACAAAGGTGATATTCTATGCTTCGAGGCAGTGGAAGCAGCGCGAATTAAGAACTATTCCATGCGCAACCTAGGAATTGTGGCGAGTGTGTCCACATTAAAATTGTGGCGACACAATCCCTTTGGCGTGGCGGCGAGATCTTCATGGATCACACGAACCTCAATATAGATGTTCACCCAGCGAGGTATTGAGATTGAGGAAGAGGTGTTGTACTGAGCTGATGAGAGCAAAGTTGATATTTGGGTAAGTCGCCTAGCTGGGGTAGTATCAGTTGTGATGATCGTTCGGTGCATGAGATATATTTGGAGATGTTGCTAGTGCGGATTCAGAAATAGTTGGATGGATTGAGTTGGAACAAGAACTGATTGAGTCGGTAGAAAATCATCATATTGAGAATAGTGCTCAAGCGAATATGTTGGAATGGAAATCATGATTGGTTCAATTGGGAGTGAAGCTAATGGATGCCTCGGACATAAAGATACCCTTGTAACTTGTCCAAATTCGCTATCGCAAAGCTCGGCTGAAATGCATGTATTTTAGGGACGCCTTAAATATGTGTATCGATCCAAAACTAAGCGATACGAAGAATTCGTATTGAGCTGCAAGGAGGATGTGGGAATTCGAAAATTTGTACGAGCATTCAGCAGTGCGAGATATTGAGTTAGAATCGTGAATATATGAGTTGCATAGAGCAGATCCATGGAATTGGACAAACGGCATATGATAGGAATGAGTACCAGCACGGTTCGTGGACGAACCTGATTCTAAGTGGTATATTATATAACGCCCGCCACCGCACGGTGCGTTACGCTGAGTCAGATTGAATGAACAAATGCTGGTTCCATTTGATTTGTTAGATTTTGGGAAGAAGTATTGATTGAGTTATTTCATGTGCAGATGGCTAGCGGGTTCGATGGAAATCAGGTGTTCGTTCAGAGCAGTACTGAGATAGATGAGTTGGAATGATAATGTCATCTTCCTTAGTCCGATAGGTCGGATGATTTGTAGAGCACGGCCTGCTCGCACGGTCATACCAGTTGAGTAGATCGCGCTTGCATCGGACCACGGGTTCAAGGGATTGGCCGTATCGGCAGGACAGGATGCTTAACGGAGTCAAACATTGTGAGTGGGCTCTTTTCCTTCTCCTCTACTCCTTCATGCCTAATAATATGGAAAACACATAAAGGCTTGAACACTTGGATTGAAACATTGAGAATCACTACACTGAGGCGTGCATAGAGTGTACGCCATTGGCTTGGTAGGATTGTGGCTTGATATGATTTACGCGTTGGATAGTTGGAGCTAGAGTTGGATGATACACTATTTGAGGCAGTTGGTTGGTTGATTTGGATTATGTTTGGACAGTTGGATTGATGCTATGGGAACATCGGGAATTTGGGCGAGCGAGCGTGCATCCGTGTACGAGTATCACTTGGTCGCTTTGTCTTGCAAAGCGAGCAGTTGTGGTTCGAAACCGAACAACTGCATCGGCGCGGGCATTGTGCCTCTTTTGGGGCATTGTGCCATGGGATAGTTTGAGAAGGGTGTTGCACCATTGGGAATACTGTGTTGAGAAGAGGCATTGTGCCTATGGGAATAACTTGTGAATGGTGCCTTGGGCTATATGTTGGAAGAATGGTTATGGATGTGTTGGTTGGATTATTGGTGGAACGAGTCTAGGATCGCTTGGTGGGGCGAGAATGTTCGATCCTCTCGTCATACCTACTTGGTGTCTGCATGTCACGGACAACCTGTATTACACAGGGTTTGGTCTCCTCGAACGGGTACTCCGGGACACCGGGACCGTTCGGCCATGGAGGAGACAATTTGGGTAACGCGTCTTGGGCGCGGTGCCAGCGGTTGGAATCGATCCAGGTGGGTTAGCTACTTAGCGCTGTTTCGAGGAGAACCGCATTTGATCAGTCCGATCAAAGTCCTTTATGGCTTGGCCAGTGACTTCATATAGTATAGTGTTGGCTTGCTTTTCTTTTGTTGGTTTGGCTTTCGTGTAGGCGCGGCCACCTTGCCTCGGCAAGAGTGTGCACTGTGAGATTTGGATTGTAAGTGTTGTTTGAGGATGGATATTGAGGCTTGGTTGATGGTTCGACATGTTATCGTGTTGCTTGGACTTGAACAGGACGGTTTGCATGCTAGTTTCCCTCGAGTTGCTTATATATTTGCTTGTCGTTTGGTTTGAGTTGAGTGCTTGCATGCTTAAACTGCTTTACAGCTTTCCTTAACATGTCATCCCTATGCCATGAAATGAATCTAGGATTCAACTAGAAAGATCACCATATAACTGTGTGCATTCACTATTTTACTTAGTGTCGGTTTAGGCGAGTGGGTTACCCCGCTCACCAGTACGGTTATGTACTGACCCACGTTTGTGGGCATTATTTCAGGTACACAGGCGTAGTGGCGCTGCTTGGATATACGAGGCATGATGTATGAACTGTAAGTACCTTTGTGGGCTAGAGAAAAGAGCAAGAGTATTATCGCCTTCGTGGCATCGCCTTCGTGGCCTTGTCTTCGATGAGGCATTTCATTTGACCCTATCGTGAGCTTCGTTGCGTATTACTCTGATTGTGTGCTTGGTACACAATACTTGACTTCCGCTGCAACTTGGTTGTTTCAATGATAACATTTTGTGTTTGACAACATCGCCTTGTACGAGGGCAACTCCAGGCTCGTACGGCATCACGTCCCGATGAGAACGATGGTCCTGCGGGAGAGCTGTAAACGTGGTGATTCACGTTCAGCGGGGACTATCGAGCTTGCGGGAGATTGGGGCGTGACACAGTCGACGAAGACGTTGACGTTAGGACTTGTGTTTGTCCTAGTTTCTAGTGGACGTACCTAAAGTTGTGGAGTTATCATTATAACTCTAAGGCCTTGACACGTATTATTTCACGTCACAGAGAGAGTTAATGATAGGACACGAGCTTACGCACTTGACTGGCCGTCGGTACGAGTAGCACGTATGACGGTACTTAGCATATGTCACGCCCCGGTTCCATGGATAAGGAATCGAGATACGTGACAATGTCCAGCAGCGTACTTCGGCGGGCATTCCAATCTAATGGGCCCGTCGGAGTACACTTAAGCTGTAAAGTACAATGAATAACCCAACACATAACACATATATACTCAATCTAAATCTCATCCACAGGCAGCAATATAAGAGCACAATAGAGGTAAATACAACCACTAATGTGCAGAAAGGAAAAGTCCAAGATAAGTATCAAGTACAAATACTAGAGTAGTCATACGGGTACAAACCCGCTAGCACAAATACTGGAATGAAAGTAAGTAATAAGATAACTTGGGACGGCAGCAAGTAATTAGGTATTGATACCGTCCCAAGGAAAGAGTCACTACCAGCGATCAGGCGAAGTCCTCAGGAATGACCTCGTCCTCGGTAATGAGTACAACTGCTGGATATGTGCCCGGTCCGTACTCCTCCGGGTAATCCTCGTAGCCTATACCTGGAAGGGAACCAGGTCCTCAGAGGGACGTAACAAGGTACAAAAATACAGCATGCCAAGTATACAGAAAAGTACAAGTGCAACAACAGGGTACTCTATCATAACCAAACAAGTGAGACACAATTTAAAGACAATGTTCGACGCATGGGCTGTCCAAAATAAAATCGTAGCTCCGGATACGGAAACACACGGGATGTACCGCAGCTCCGGACAAAGAGTCACACGGGTGATACTACTACACTAGATACAGGATCACTACATAGATACTGCATATATATATAAGCGCGTGCAGAGGAGCCCAAGCGTCTAGTAACTGTCTTCCCCTTCCCAAGCGGTCAAAGATTGTGCGTTGAACCTGAACCTCTAACTACAATCTCGATACACAGAAATAACTCAACAGACGCGACCCTAAGGTTATCCCAGTCTCTGGTCATGATGTCGATATCAGGATACAGGAATCTGGCACGATCACAGTGTATGAGTGTGTCCTGGGGTGTCGATGTACTCAGGTACGTGCATCGAGGTGCTACTAAGCATCTATCAATTATTCTAAGACGTTACGTCGAATGTCAGCACCCGGTTGTGATCCGGACGCGAAGTATCGAACGTCAACATAAATACGCGCACAATGCACATAAAGAACAACAAATAACTATAATTTGAAATACAGGGTGGCAAGGTACACTTGCCTGCGTGCGGCTACTGATGACGGGGATCTGGTACCGCGTCCAAGTCCTCAGGTCCCGCAGTACCTAGAGATGAGATACAAACCAGAATCAATAATCTATTCTACGTCAAGCAGGGATGTGACACACATCTACACCTAACTCAGTCTCAGCTACGACTCACAGGGACAAGACACTAGGGGGTTGACCACAGTTGACTATCGGTATGATAGTCAAATCAACTAGTCATCTGAACACTCTCCTCGATTTAATTCTCCGTAATTAAATTAACATTTTCCATCATGTACTATAGATCCCGATTATTTATTTAAAGGTCAAAAACCCAATTCTCCTCGAATACATAACTTAATTAAATTATTATATTTCATATAGAAGACAACCCTAATCTACAATCCATCTATCACAAAAACATCCCTTCGATATACCACAAGTCGAATCCCCAAGTCCCTGAACATCCTCTCCAATCATCGTCACATGCTCAATATCGTAACATTTTTCTCACAAGTTGTATTCACCCTAATTCCAACTAAGTACATCATCCAAACCCAACCTCATAAAACACAAGATACATGATCACTACACTACATAACCCTAAAAACATATTAAACCTCATTAAACCCAACCTCAAGTCATTAAAGTCCACATTCACATTAATCATCATTAGCCTTAACCCATATAAACCTTAATCACATAGTTAACATATGATTATTTATACTACACACCACTACACAGCATTATTAAACACAAACCCTAGATAATATACACACATCCATATATAACCTCAATCCCTACTAAAACACAACACAATGTATAAATGTAAAGAGAGGGGGAGGAGTATAGCAAAGCGGCCGGAGCGAGGTGGTGCTGGCCGGACGACGGGGTGTGGCCGGGTGGTGGTAGTGGTGAAGGTGTAATGGTGGTGGTGATGGTGAAAGTGTAATGGTGGTGGTGATAGGAGCTGGAAGTGTGGGCAGGGTGGTGGTCCGGAGCCGCTGCGGGGGTTCAGTCGGCCGGACGGGGGGTCACACGGCCGGAGCGGGGTGGTATCAGGCCGGATGGCGGAAGAAAGAACTTCACAGTGTAACTGTGCAGTCAGTCGCCGGACGGGGGTGGCTGTCCCGTGGAGTCGGGACCGGAGCTGCACAGCCGGGCGGGCTGGACCGGAGGCTGCTGTGGCACCGGAAATGGGCCGGGCCGCCTGGGGCCGAGCTGCCACGGTCGGGCTGCTCGGGGGTGCACCGCCGGGGCGGGGTGCAGGGTCAGCCGCGGGGCCGGGCTGCAAAGGTCGGCCGGCCGGGGGTTTCTTTCGGGAAGGAGAAAGGAAGAAGAAGGATGAAGGAAGAAGAAGAAGTTTGCTTTGCATGAAGAATAAATGGAGGAGGGAGGAGAGAGAGAGGGGTTTTCTAGGTTCCTTGGGATTAGGGCCTGCTTGGGAGTTGTGAGGGTGATGGTGATGGTTTTATAGGAGGGTGTGTAAGGGATGTGTGGTGGGGATGTTCCCATTCAAAATGGAGGGCTTAGATTTCACATGAGAGAAATCATTTCTTCATGAGAAGTGGAGTGGGGGAGATGTGTAATTCGGTCCAAAATTTGTAACCTCTCCATTTGGTCTTGACCAATGGGGTGAGGGCACCTAAAATCAATAAATTGCAACTTAGTCCCTTAAATTCGGGAAATTGCACGAACACATAAAATGATGCAAAAATTGTGGAGAAAATTATGTTTGATGATTTGCATGGTGTGGGGGTGTTGTGCGTGAGGCACGAGTTTAATTTAATGGCCATCGGAATTAATTGGGGATTAAAATAGGATTAGTCAAAAGTGGTATCCCCGATTAAAATAGAATTAAAGTGTCTCGCGCTTTTAAATTAAATGGGGGCACTTGGGGTCAAAATTCGGAAATGACACAAAGATCAAAAATGGTGGGGGCTTAGAGTCAATCTTGGACCCTTTAGTTGGTCCGTCTCAACGGGTTAAATTGGTATCTCAAAATTGAGGGTAACGACACATGTGTCCGACACGGAATTAAATATGAATTACGTTTACGGAAAATTATGCAATTAATTTAGAGCACAACGAAATCGATTTTTGAGTGACGGAAAAGTCCAGTGCCTAAATTGGCGAGTCAAGTCAGAAGTACAATAGTCCGATGGAATTTATGGGCTGATATTGGGCTCCGAATAATTAAACAATGACAGGGCACCCCAAGGATTTAATTAAATAAATTTAAATTAACAGATAAACTTAACTCTACTCTAAACCTCAACATCTGCTGCTAAATCCAAAATTTTCCCAGTCCAAACCTGACTATCTATAGAATTAATCGAGGGGGTTTACATTCTTCCCAACTTAGAAAAATTTCGTCCCCGAAATTAAAAGTAAAGCACGATAATAGCTAAAAGAATTTTAAAAACAACTAGTAATCAAATTCCGTACGTAAATTCGTACCTTGGTCCTCAAATAAGTACGAAAACCATTATCGAATAGAATCCTCGCGCTCCCAAGTAGACTCGCCTGGGTGAATGGTGCTTCCATGCCACTTTGACCAGTCGAATCGTCTGCCCTCTCAAAGTCTTTTCGCTGCGATCGAGGATCTCAACTGGCTGCTCTACGTAAGACAGACTGGGCCCGACTGTAATCTGCGAATGATCAAGCACGTGGCTAGGGTCTGCGACATATCTCCTCAGCTGCGATACGTGAAATACGTCATGTACTCCCTCTAATGATGGAGGCAATGCAAGACGGTAAGCCACTTCGCCAACTCACTCCAAGATGTCAAAAGGCCCGATGTAACTCGGACTCAGCTTGCCTCTGCCTCCGAATCTGATGGTACCACGAGTGGGCGATATCCTCAAAAATATATGGTCACTCTCCTTGAACTCCAATGGTCTGCGGTGCGCATCTGCCCAGTGTTTCTGTCTGTCCTGTGCTGCACGCAGGTGGCTCTGAATCTGCTTGACCTTCTCCACTATCTGTGTCACCAACTCTGGACCAAGTATCTGACGCTCTCCCATGTCACTCCAACAAACTGGCGACCTATATTTTCTGCCGTATAGTGCCTCATAAGGTGCCATCTGTATGCTGGCCTGATAACTGTTATTGTAGGAGAATTCCATCAAGTGTAGGTGGTCCTCCCAAGATCCTCCAAAATCAATCATGCACGCTCTCAACATATCCTCTAATATCTGTATCGTGCGCTCTGACTGACCATCAGTCTGTGGATGATATGCAGTGCTGAACTTGAGACGAGTTCCTAGGCTCTCTTGCATACTCCGCCAAAAATGTGACGTGAATCTGGAATCACGATCTGATACGATGCTGACAGGCACTCCATATAATCGTACTATCTGCCTCATATACAGGTCAGCTAAAATCTCCGTGGATTGCCCAACTCTGAAGGGCAAGAAATATGCAGACTTGGTGAGTCTGTCTACGACAACCCAAACTGCATCCTTCCCGCTAGGGCTTCACGGGAATCCTGTGACGAAGTCCATGGTAATGTGTTTCCACTTCCACTCGGGAATGGGAAGTGGCTGCAATAATCTTGCTGTCCTCTGATGTTCAGCCTTGACTTCCTGACAAACTAAACACTTCGCCACGAATCTTGCAATTTCTCTCTTCATCCCATACCACCAGAAATGCTGCCTCAAGTCTCGGTACATCTTCGTACCCTCGGGATGAATGGAATAAATCGAGCTATGTGCCTCGGTCATCAACTCTTGGCGTAGCTCGCCACTCGGAACATATAGGCGATCTTTATACCTCAACGTTCTGTCTTCATGAATCCTGAGTCCCGTTTGCATGCCGGCCTCTGTCCTCTCTCGTAGACGTCGAAATCTCGCATCTGTAGGCAGGGCTGCCTTGATCCTCTCAATCAAAGTAGACTGAACCTCAAGACTGGCCATCTGTCCATCCATGCCTGGCAATACGATCTCTATCCCAAGCTCCCGGAGATCCTCTATCAATTGCCGCTGAGCCATCAAAAAGTATGCCGTGGGCTTCCTGCTTAAGGCATCTGCTATGACATTCGCCTTGCCAGAGTGGTACTGCAACTCAATGTCATAATCTGTCATCAACTCTAGCCAGCGTCTCTGCCTCATGTTGAGCTCCTTCTGCGTATAGACGTACTTCAGGCTTTTATGATCTGTGTAAATCTCAACACGCTCACTATAAAGGTAATATCTCTATAGCTTTAGTGCAAATATCACTGCAGCTAGCTCCAAGTCGTGCGTCGGATAGTTCTTCTCATGAACTCTCAGCTATCTCGATGCGTAGGCTATCACCTTGCCGTGTTGCATCAGTACACATCCTAATCCGCTCCCAGACGCATCACTATACACTACAAATCCTCCTTATCCTGAAGGTAGTGTCAAAATCGGTGCTGATGTCAGACGCTTCTTCAGCTCATCGAAAGCCGCCTGACACTCGTTGGTCCAGATAAACTCATCGCCTTTACGCGTCAGTTGCGTCATAGGCGCAGCTATCCTTGAAAAGTTTTCCACGAACCTCCGATAATATCCGACAAGTCCGAGGAAACTCTTAACCTCCGTAACTGATGTAGGAGTAGGCCACGTCTCGACTGCAGCTATCTTCTCCTGATCAACTGATAATCTATCTCCGGTGATTATGTGTCCCAGAAATGGTACTCTATCCAAGCAGAACTCACATTTGCTGAGCTTGGCGTATAGCCTCTCAGGTCTCAGCATCTCCAACACGATCAGAAGATGACTCTCATGCTCCTCCTGGCTCTTGGAATATATCAAGATGTCGTCTATAAATACCACCACGAACTTATCCAAGTACTGGTGGAAGACATTATTCATCAAACACATAAATACCACTGGCGCGTTGGTTAAACCAAATGGCATGACTAAAAACTCATAGTGGCCATACTTCATCCGAAAGGCCGTCTTCTGGATGTCCTCTTTCCGTACCTTGATCTGATGATAAACGGATCTGAGATCGATCTTCGAGAATACACATGCATCGCTAAGCTGATCAAACAAATCATCGATGCGCGACAGTGGATACTTACTCTTTATCGTTACAGCATTTAGCGCCCTGTAATCGATACACAAGCGTACCGTCCCGTCCTTCTTTGGTACAAACAGAATAGGTGATCCCCATGGAGATACACTAGCCCGTATGAAACCCTTATCTAGTAGATCATCTACTTGGACTTTCAGCTCAACCAATTCCTTCGGTGCTAGTCTGTAAACGGGGGAAGTAACTGGCTCGGCTCCTGGAGTCAACTCTATAGTGAACTCAATCTCTCTGTCAGGTGGCAGTCCTGGGAGATCCTCTGGAAACACATCCTTAAACTCTGCTATAAAGTGAGGGTACATCGGTTCACCTTCTGCAATGTGTATCGCTAGGGTAGGTTGGACACCATGCTTTCGGGCTCCCCGAAGAAACTTAAACTCTGGGCGATCTGGGGGTCTAAAGATGACACAACCACGATGGCAATCTAGCGTTGCGTGGTATTGGCTCAACCAATCCATGCCTAGGACAATGTCATAGTCCGGCATGGAGAAAACAAAAAATCGGGCACGCATCTCTCGCCCGCAGACAACTACTGAACATGATCTATAAGTGTCGCTAACAGGTACTATTCCACCTCCCGTAAGGATCCTCTTGACCTTCGGAAGGGGTGCGATGGCTATTCTATGGGTAGCCACGAAACTAGCAGCTATAAAAGAGTGTGTGGCACCAGAATCAAATAGAACTAATACTGGTAATGAAGCTACTAAGATTGTACCTGCGATCACTTCTCCGGCTGTCTCTGCCTCCTCTATAGTCATAGCATAGGCCTGTCCCTGTCTCGGTGTCGGTGCCCTCAGTTGCTGCTGTTGTTGAACCTGCTGGAAACGATCTACCTGTGGGGCCAAGGGTGGCCTCCTCTGATTTCCTCCTGGTGCTGGTGGTCGCTTTGCTCCAGCTCCTGCGTAAGGCGGCCTCGGTCCAGGAGGCTGCTGATAAGGCCTCGGCGCTGGCAGGGCTGGCGATGAACCATCTGTGCTGGAGTCCTCTGGTCTGAGCAATCTCGGACTGCATGCTGCTCCGATCCGCATCTCAAGCAAGCGCCCAGTCTCTGTCGGCAGTCCCTCAATAGATGTCCCTTCTTGCCGCAGTAATGGCATGTGGGAATGACAGCTCCCTGCTGTGGTGCTGCCCTCTGCTATTGCTGATGTACCAAAGGACGCTTCGCAGGTCCTCCCTGCGGGGCTCGGACTGCTGATGACGACGCATAGGAGCGCTTCTGGCTGGCCTCCATCTTGTTGATGCGGTCCTGGCGTCGTGCTGCAAGTAGTACCTCGGAGTAAGAGGTGGGGGCTATGGACCAGATAAACCTCTGGGTCTCGAAACTCAGGCCCTCATAAAACTTCTCGGCCTTTTTTTCCTCAGTGGGGATCAGGTATGGTGCAAATCTGCTCAGGCGGAGGAACTCTGCATTATATTCCTCTACAGTCATACACCTCTGCCTGAGGTTCTGGAATCTGTCCCGAAGCTCTGCTCGGGCAGTAGAGGGTATGTACATCTCCTGGAAGAGCCTAGAGAACTCTTCCCATGTGGCACGATCTGGTCCCAAACGCTGCTCCTCGGAAAGCCACCAGTGATGCGCGTTGCCGGTGAGCTGTATCCTGACGGCCGTCATCTATCGGTGTCTGGGGAGGTCGGTAGCCTCCAGCTGGTGCTGAATGCTGGTGAGCCAAGCGTGGACCTCTGTCGGCTCCTCTGTGCCTGCAAAAGGTTGCGGCATCAAACGACAGAAGTCTATGACAGACCCCCGCGTCGGCTGGTATGCTGGTGGTGACGCCTGCCCCAAGGCTGTCACGATGCTCTCTCTTAGGGTCTCAACCTAGCGCTGCTGGGCCGGCTGCTAAGCCTGTTGCTGGACCTATTGCTGGGCCTGTATCATTGCATACATCATCTGGAACATCTGGGTTCGATCCATCGGTTGCCCTGTGGGGAATGGCATAAAGGGCATCTGGGGCGGCAATGGTGGAGGAGGTGGTAGCTGCTGCTCCTCCTGACTCGGGATCCTCTGATCCTCAGGTCCTGCCTGATGTAGAGTATTATGCTCACCTGAAGGCACCTCGGGCTGTCCTGATGACTGCCCCACGGGAGCTGGAGTCAGCAGAAGGACCTGCTCCAGTTCCGATTCTCCGGATGATCCTGCGTCTCGGGGAACGTCGCCAGGCTGCGCGACGCATCCACTGAGGAGATTCATAACTCTGAAAAGAAGTCATGACTGCGATCAGCGTTGAGGAAATAAACAAGATGCAATTTGGTAAAGGATAACGAGATAGAAGTGTCATATGAAGGTTTCAAACTTTGTAGATGAGATTCCTAATATCTATTCCTAATTTGCAGGCTCGCTTGGCACAGTCAGGTGACCAAGACGATTTAAATCGGACCTGCATGGGCCACGACAAAAATCTTGTCACACCCCGGTTCCATGGATAAGGAATCGAGACACGTGACAATGGCCAGCAGCGTACTTCGGCGGGCATTCCAATCTAATGGGCCCGTCGGAGTACACTTAAGCTGTAAAGTACAATGAATAACCCAACACATAACACATATATACTCAATCTAAATCTCATCCACAGGCAGCAATATAAGAGCACAATAGAGGTAAATACAATAACTAATGTGCAGAAACGGAGTTATACCGAACAAGCCTGCACCTAGGAATAGAGTATAGGATCTCATCCACAATTGACTATGATTCGCTTTCCTTCCAATCCATTCTATCTGAATAATTATATCCTGCTTGATTCCTGTACTTCTCTAATAGTTCTTTGAGTATAGCCTTCTGCTAGAATATATGAACCCCTACTATTAGGATGATAATTATGGTAGCACACCTATTAAGAATACAACGAGAATATAGACACACCACTAAGTTTATAATATCTAGTGAACTCTAGAATTCCTTATCTATAGAGTGGTTTACCATTACCCTTTGATGTATTATGAGGACTTGGGAGTAGTATAGATACTACTAGAGTTAGTTAGAAGTTTGACCATATTGTTTGACCCTAGTATTGAAGAACCAATAGAAATCCAAGGGTAAATATTATGGCTGGACCTAACTCTTATGGCGAGATAATATTAGAACTATAAACTTAGATCATTGTCTTATTAGTAGCAGACAGTACCTTAGGAAGCCAAGAGCAATGAATATAACATTTCTCTTGATCACACCTCGAACATAGCAACTAGCATACCACTCCTCCTTAGAAAACTACGAAGCTATCTAGAGCCCTATACTAATTTCATATATTGTTCCTCTGCGACCTTAGCGTTCGCTAATTGCGCGATGACTAAATTTTGTTCCTCTATTCTTCATCTTTCAACGTGTGCCATCTGAAACTTCTGATTATAGACCAAGTGATTTTATTCTATGTTAGGATATATATAGCTTGCTAGGATTTTGGTTGTTACTCTTGAATTTTGAATGATGTGCTTAGTAGTTAGAACTTGATGGTTTAAGCCATTCTTGTAGATTGAGACCTGGTGCTTATCCCTTAGTTTTAAATTGTGTAACATGTACCCCCACCTCGACACGAGTTATATTCCCTTTCCCTTGAGGCCAGTAACTGTTCCACTCTTACTATTGACACTTGCACTAAGACTAAGACTTAGGACGACAGTATTTTTTTTCAGACTGTAGAACTTAGAGGCTATACCCCCTACTTTGTCGACTATCGACTTAGACAAGGAATTAGTATGACAAATATAGAGATTATAGAGTCTTATCTTTTTGTGAACTTGAATTGTTATGTACCTCCTTTCATCATAATCCAGCGTATTTATATTTTCTGTACTACCTTGATTTATGCTGCTATTATAGCCTAGTTTTTGCAAGCTTATTCTTTTATCGAGCTTGCTCATGACATATGTATGATTGGGTGCACACAATGATACAATTGCCTAATCAGAATCGGTGTATTAAGGTCTAGCTAACCTTAGTGCACTTGGTTCGCTCTTCGCATGACTACTTTACGTGGATTGAGATATATGGTAGTAGACGGATATACTTGCCCCTAGACATGTCTGACACATCGTATCGGTTACATAACTGTACTGATACGAGCATGTAAAAAGAAAGTTACCAAAAATAGGATTTCAATCCACAACTGTCCTGACAACTCCCTTTTCGAACTCTTTAATCTCTTTGAACCTCGTACTCGTATTCTGTCACCTTCACCTTGAATTCTTTATTATTGCTCTCCGTCTTCCCTTATTTCGGAAAGACGAAACCTCGTGCTAGTATAAGTTGATACACTGATAGTACTAGATAAACCCCATAAGGCTAATCACATGACTTAGTGACACTCTTTTATAATTGATTAAGGGCATATCATAGGTGATATGTTTGGTGTTGAATCCTGAGGATTGAATAACATGGTTAAATAATTTGAGGAATAATTTTCCTAGATGTACAGCCTTAGGTAAAAGATGGGTAAATTTTAAGTTCGGTAGATTGTGAACCTCTCACCCAAAATTAGACCTACTTGGCCGAGATAGTGAGACTAAGGAATTAGATTGAGTCCAGTTAGAGATAGAACACGATATTTTTATTTATTTTTATTTAACTTTGCAATAATTATATCACTTAGCGCACCTTACCGTGCTCTGATAATTGGAACACTACACTAGCCACTACCTTCCTACAAATTCTATACCCTTATCTTAGACGTGCCCATCACCCAATTCTCACCCTTGTGCAATTTTTTAATTGTTGGACGCTTTTATGCAAAAGAGCATTTAGGTGTCCACACCATTGGTCATGACACATGAAGAAACCTATTTTTCGCTCATGTGGATTTTTCTCATAATTTTTCGGGATGTGCAATGCGCAACATCGCCCACCCCTTTAAACCTAGCCTTGCATTTTAAACGATGCAAATCTTATACCATCCTTGACATTCTATCGTGGCTTAATTTTAATTTCGAGGACAAAATTTTTATAAGTTGGGTAGAATGTAAAACCTCCTTCCTAAAAAATTGTATATACCCTTTTTATTTATTAATTATTAATTAAATTGTAGTAATTAGGGCTAAATAGGAGAAATAGATTTTTAATAATTTTTATTTTAGGTGTTTGGGCACTTAGAGGATTTATGGGACCATTAGAATTGGAATTTATTTCATGTAGGAGACCCCTTGAGTAGTTGCTAGCCTAAAGGTGTGCATTATCCTAATCTATAAATTTTCTTATATATATATATATATATATATATATATATATATATATATATATATATATATATATATATATATATATATATATATATATATATATATATACAAATATATATATGTATATATATATATTTAAAAAGAAAGGAAAAGAAAAGAAAATAAAAGAAATGAATAATAACTAATACTAATAATAATACTATTACTAAAACTAGCAAACAAACTTAGCAAAGCAAACTACCATAAAGCAAACTACTACTACTAAAAGCAGCCAACTAGCATTTGCAACTTAGCAAAAAAAAATTCAATCCCTTTCCACGACCAGACACAGCGCCAAGTTGGAAAGACCCCCCCCCCCTACGGACCCGCTTTCTATTCCTATTCCTATTCCTATTCCTATATATATATATATATATATATATATATATATATATATATATATAATTTCATAAAACCCTAACCTAAAATCTCCAGACCCCCTCTTCTCATCTAGAGCCGCCACCGCAGCCAGAGAACCCCGCCAGGCCGTCCAAACCATCCCGACGACCCCGACCTCGTGCACTGCAGATTCCCACACGAGGTACCTTCGCTCCGGAGTTGTTCTCCGTCGACTCGCTCAACCAAATGACGTTCCATCTTCACCGGTATGCTCACCCCTTAACCCTCTTCCATATTTGTATAATAGCAGGTCTCGAACAACGTGTACCCATAGGCGAAAACAGCGCCCAAATTGGCGCGAACAGACCGAATTTTGGGATCGCAGAAAACTGCGGTGACCACCCATGTTGCCGAGTTCGTATCTCCCACCACAGAGATCCGAATTCGGTGATTCTTTTTTATATGTGTAGAACACTTGACCTAGTTTATTTTTTTGTAAAATAACCCTAGATTATTAGCTGCTGTCGACAGAATTAAATTTGTCACAAAATCCCGCGAACCCAATTTTTCCAAATTTCTAAAAGTTGGAAAACGGAGCGCGCTCCGCCAAACGGGACCGCCCCGCCGTATACCAAGTGTACCGAACGGTGCACGTAGCGTAACCGGACACGTAAAAATTCGTGGAAACTGATTCGGACGCGTGTGCGTGCCGGAATCAGGCCGTATCCGCGGACACACCCAGTGTCGCAACTTTTGTGGAACTCGCACGTATTTTGTGCACGCTTGTCAGATTGCGACGAAACTTGTGCCACTGGACTCGTGGTAACGCGCTGGTCCTGTGACCCAATTTTCACGCAATTCTGAGACGGTTGACCAAATCGCCAATTGGCGGGCCCCACAATTGACTTTTTGGACAAAATTGTGTTCGGTCCATCGGAATCCACATTTGGACATACCGTTGGGTTCGTATTGACATTTAGAGTTGTTTAACCTATAGTTTGTCCCATTTAGAGACTGTTACCTTGCCACATTTTTCGGTGTGAAGTGGACCACCCGTGGACCCCACTTTTACTCAAAATTACCGTTTTGCCCCTGTGTCCAAATTGAACGAAAAGAAAGTGCTTTTTAGCTATTTTGCTTATTCTGGGAACGTTGGTGATATTTATTTCAACATCCGGAGACGTTCATTCTAAGGCCGTAGCTTCTGACTCTTGGTGTTGACAGCGGGACACTACATTTTTCAGCTTTCTTGCCAGGCAAGATACCTTGCTAAATTATTTACAGTATTTTGCATGCTTAGTATATTTTTGTATATTTATTGCATTTCTGTTTATTTATTGCATGTGTAGTTCCTTTCAGTCATTACTATATGTTAGATATGTTGACACACACTTGACACTTAGTATCATAGAGGACAATCATTAGGCGTATGGGCTTTTAACCACTCTGGTGAACCGTAGTAACTAGCACGCACTATGGTAGTCGTGTCCGATGGTCGCTACCCCCGCGGTATGTCGATTGATGGAGTTCGAGGGTCGCTACCCCCGCGGTATGTCGGCTGATGATGTCCACTTACGAGCGTGAGGTTGTGAGGATTAGATCGAGTAGCCTACCATTGCCCATACGTCGAAAAGTTGTCCTCATTTGCATTCATATAGATTGTCCTGTACAGCGTACTTATCTATTTTCAAATATGATGCATGTTTACTATATTCAAATTGGCTCATATTTTCTGTATCTTGTTACGTCCCTCTGAGGACCTGGTCCTCTGCCAGGTGTATCTGTTCTTGAGTATTTGCAGGAGCGCAGATCTGGATGGTTATATAAGTTTCGAGTATGTCTTCCCTTCGAGCCCGTGGTTATTAGCTGGTATTCTTACATTGTGTTTATTGTGTTGTACTTTTCCATTTGAGTTGGTAGTGGATTTGTTTCCATCCAACTATCATCCTTAGCTACTTACTTTGAGATCTAGTTTCATAGACACTGGTTATTTATTTATATTTAATTTTCGTGGATGAGATTTAGATTGTACCCTGTGACTTGTGATACATTTTATACCACTTGTGGATTGATATTCATATTACAGCGTACGTGTGGATTTTGGTTTTCATATATTGGAGTTGCCATATCCATACGGCTGGCATGCTTACGTGTCCTAGTCCTACGTATTTTGGGACTAGGGCGTGACATATTTTTGTGGTGGTCCATGCAGGTCGAGAGTATATTATCTCGGTTACGTTACTGTACCGAGCAAGCATGCACCTAGGAATAGAGTATAGGATCTCATCCACAATTGACTATGATTCGCTTTTCTTCTAATCCATTCTATCTGAATAATTGTATCCTTCTTGATTCCTGTACTTCCCTGATATTTCCTTGAGTATAGCCCCCTCCTAGAATATAGAAGTCCCTGTCGCTTGATGATAAGTAGGGTAACCTTCCTATTAAGAGTACAACTAGAGTGTTGACACACCATTAAGTTTAGAATATCTAGTGAACCCTAGAATTCCTTATCTATAGACTGGTTTATCATTACCCCTTGATGTATTATGAAGACTTGAGAGTAGTATAGACACTACTAGAGTTAGTTAGAAGTTTTACCATAATGTTTGACCCTAGTATAGAGGATACCCTAATAAGTACCAAGACCTCTTCTCGTAGACCTTAACAGGAGTTTCTACAGTATCCTTAAGACAATTACAGTACTAGTTTATTGTTATAAGTTGGGTAGTATACCTCACAACCTAGTATCACATAGTCTTTTGTCCTATTATTGAAATGTAGCTGAATGACATTAACTGTATGCTAGCTTAGGACGACAGTATTTTTTCAGACTGTAGAACTTAGAGGCTATACCCCTCATTTGTCGACTATCGACTTAGATAAGAAATTATTATGACAACTGTAGAGATTGTAGAGTCTTATCTTTTGTGAACTTGAATTGTTATGTACCTTCTTTCATCATAATCCAGCTTATTTATGTTTATTGTACTACCTTGATTTATGCTGCTATTATAGCCTAGTTTTTGCAAGCTTAATCTTTTATCGAGCTTGCTCATGGCATATGTATTATTGGGTGCACACAATGATACAATTGCCTAATCAGAATCGGTGTATTAAGGTCTAGCTAACCTTAGTGCGCTTGGTTCGCTCTTCGCATGACTACTTTACGTGGATTGAGATATATGGTAGAAGACGGATATACTTGCCCCTAGACATGTCTGCAACCGTTTTGGGGCGCAAGCGTAGGCAACACAGTACTTACGGGCATCGTATCGATTGCATAACTGTACTGATACGAGCATGTAAATAAAAAATTACCAAAAATAGGATTTCAATCCACAACTGTCCTGACAACTCTTTTTTTGATTCTTTAATCTCTTTGAACCTCGTACTTGTATTCTGTCACCTTCACCTTGAGTTCTTTATTATTTCTCTCCGTCTTCCCCTATTTCGGAAAGACGAAACCTCGTGCTGGTATAAGTTGACACTTATAGTACTAGATATACCCCATAAGGCTAATCACATGACTTAGTGACTCTCTTTTATAATTGGTTAAGGGCATATCATAGGTGATATGTTTAGTGTTAAACCTTTGAGGATTAAAAATCATGATTAAATAATTTGAGCAATAGTTTTTCTAGATGTATAGCCTTAGGTGGTAGATAGAAAATTTTAAGTTCGGCAGATTGTGAACCCCTCACCCAAAATTTGACCTACTTGGCTTAGTTAGTGAGACTAAGGTTAGCTTGAGTCCAGTTAGAGATAGAACACGATATTTTATTTTATTTTGCAATAATTATATCACTTAGCGTCCTTACCGTGCTCTGATAATTGGAACACTACACCAGCCACTAGCTTCCTACAAATTCTATACCCTTATCTTAGACGTGCCCATCACCCAATTCTCATCTTTGTGTAATTTTTTAATTGTTGGGCGCTTTTATGCAAAAGAGCGTTTAGGTGTCCACACCATTGGTCATGACACATGAAGAAACCTATTTTTCGCTCATGTGGATTTTTCCCATGATTTTTCGGGATGTGCAATGCGCAACATTGCCCACCCCTTTAAACCTAGCATTGTATTTTAAACGATGCAAATCTTATACCATCCTTGACATTCTATCGTGGCTTAATTTTAATTTCGAGGACGAAATTTTTATAAGTTGGGTAGAATGTAAAACCCCCTTCCTAAAAATCGTATATACCCTTTTATTTATTAATTATTAATTTAATTATAGTATTAGTGGTTAAATAGGAGAAATAGATTTTTAATAATTTTTATTTTAGGTGTTCGGGCACTTAGAGGATTTATGGGACCATTAGAAATTTTTTGGATTTTATTTCATGTAGGAGACCCCTTGAGCAGTTGCTAGCCTAACGGTGTGCATTATTCTAATCTAGAATTTTCTTATGAGTATATATATATATATATATATATATATATATATATATATATATATATATATATATATATATATATATATATATATATATGCATATATTTTTTTTTTTAAAAAAAGGAAAAGAAAAGAAAAGAAAAGAAAAAGAATAATAATAAACTAATAATAACTAAACTACTACTACTAATAACTATACTACTACTACAACCAATTCCAACAATAGCACTTAGCAACCACCTTCAGCAACTATTCCCATTCCAACTTTAAGAAAATGTAGCAAAACCCAACCCCTTAGAAAGCAAAAGCAACAGCAGCAAAGTGGAACCCCCCCCCCCCCCCGCGCCTCTCACCTAATATATATATATATATATATATATATATATATATATATATATATATATATATATCCTCTATATAATGTCAAAACTAGGCTTCACCGTGAAAAATTTTCGTTCCAAAAATACCCTTCAACATATTTAGTAATTAAAAAGAATACCTACAATAAATTCCACTGACAACCATTTAAGAGATGCAATAATGACAACCATTTACGGAAATCAAAGGGTTCATGCTACTTGCTAAGTCTTTTAAATTGTTACCAAAGAATTCGAAGGGTTGAACAATTAACCTATATAATTAAAAGCAGTAGAAATAAACTAACTCATCAACATCATTCACTCCAATATACGTGCAAAGCATGTGCATATATACTAGTATATATATATATATATATATATATATATATATATATATATATATATATATATATATATATTCACATCTCTCTCTCTCCCTCTTATTTATATCTCATCTTTTAACTAAAACCCTACCCCTAAATCATCAAATCCCTTCCTCTTCCCATCTAGACCTAGAGAGCGCCGCCACCGCAGCCGGAGAACCCCGTCAGACCGTCCAAACCAATCCCGACGACCCCGATCTCGCGTACTGTAGATTCCCACACGAGGTACCTTCGTTCCGGAGTTGCTTTCCGTCGACTCGCTCAACCAAACGCCGTTCCGTCTTCACCGGTATGCTCACCCCTTAACCCTCTCCCATATCTGTATGATAGCAGACCTCGAACAACGTGTACCCATAGGCGAAAATACTGCCCAAGTTGGCGCGAGCAGACCCAATTCTGAGATCGTAGAAAACTGCGGTGACCACCCATGTTGCCGAGTTCGTATCTTCCACCACAGAGATCCGAATTCAATAATTCTTTTTAGTATGTGTAGAACACTTGACCTAGTTTATTTTCTGTTAAATAACCCTAGATTATTAGCTGCTGTGGACGGAATTAAATTCGTCACAAACCCCCGCGAACCCACTTTTTCTAGATTTCCAAAAGTTGAGAAACGGAGCGCGTCCCGCCAAACGGGACCGCCCCGCCGTGTACCAAGTATACCGAACGATGCACGCAGCGTAACCGGACACATAAAAATTTGTGAAAACTGATTCGGACGCGTGTGCGCGCCGAAATCAGCCCGTATCCGCGGACAAATCCCGTGTCGCAACTTTTGTGGAAGTCGCACGTATTTTGTGCACGCTTGTCAGATTGCGACGAAACTTGCGCCACTGGACTCATGGTAACGCGCTGGTCCTGTGAACCAATTTTCACGCAATTCTGAGATGGTTGACCAAGTCGCCAATTGGCGGGCCCTATGTTGACTTTTTGGACAAAATTGTGTTCGGCCCATCGGAATTCACATTTGGACATACCGTTGGGTTCGTATTAATATTTAGAGTTGTTTGACCTATAGTTTGTCCCATTTAGAGACTGTTACCCTTGTCACATTTTTCGGTGCAAAGTGGGCCACAAGTGGACCCCACTTTTACCCGAAATTACCGTTTTGTCCCTGTGTCCAAATTGGACGAAAGGAAAGTATTTTTTTAGCTATTTTGCTTATTCTGGGAACGTTGGTGATGTTTATTTCAGCATCCGGAGATATTTGTTCTGCGGCCATAGCTTTTGATCTTGTGTGTTGGACTTCTGGACAGTACACCTTGCAGCTTTCTTACCAGGCAAGATACCTTGCCAAATTTCTTACAGTATTTTGCATGCTTAGTATATTTCTGTATATTTATTTTATTTCTGTATATTTCTTGTATGTGTAGTTTTCTTTCAGTCATTACTATGTATTAGATATGTTGACACACACATGGCACTTAGTATCATCGAGGATAATCATTAGGCGTATGGGCTTTTAACCACTCTGGTGAACCGTAGTAACTAGCACGCACTATGGTAGTCGTGTCCGATGGTCGCTACCCCCGCGGTATGTCGATTGATGGAGTCCGAGGGTCACTACCCCCGCGGTATGTCGGCTGATGATGTCCACTGACGAGCGTGAGGTTGTGAGGATTAGATCGAGTAGCCTACCCTTCCCATACGTCGAAAAGTTGTCCTCATTTGCATTCATATAGATTGTCCTGTACAGCGTACTTAGCTATTTTCAAATATGATGCATGTTTACTGTATTCAAATTGGCTCGTATTTTCTGTATCTTGTTACGTCCCTCTGAGGACCTGGTCCTCTGCCAGGTGTATCTGTTCTTGAGTATTTGCAGGAGCGCAGATCTGGATGGTTATATAAGTTTCGAGGATGTCTTTTCTTCAAGCCCGTGGTTGTTAGCTGGTATTCTTACATTGTGTTTATTGTGTTTTACTTTTCCATTTGAGTTGGTAGTGGATTTGTTTCCATCCAACTATCATCCTTAGATACTTACTTTGAGATCTAGTTTCATAGACACTGGTTATTTATTTATATTTGATTTTCATGGATGAGATTTAGATTATATCTTGTGACTTGTGATATATTTTATACCACTTGTGGATTGATATTCATATTACAGCGTACGTGTGGATTTTCGTTCCAAAAATAGGCCAAAACTAGGCTTCACCATGAAAAATTTTCGTTCCAAAAATACCCTTCAACATATTTAGTAATTAAAAAGAATACCTACAATAAATTCCACTGACAACCATTTAAGAGATACAATAATGACAACCATTTACGGAAATCAAAGGGTTCATGCTACTTGCTAAGTCTTTTAAATTGTTACCAAAGAATTCGAAGGGTTGAACCATTAACCTATATAATTAAAAGCAGTAGAAATAAACTAACTCATCAACATCATTCACTCCAATATACGTGCAAAGCACGTGCATATATACTAGTATATATATATATATATATATATATATATATATATATATATATATATATTTATATTCACATCTCTCTCTCTCCCTCTTATTTATATCTCATCTTTTAACTAAAACCCTACCCCTAAATCATCAAATCCCTTCCTCTTCCCATCTAGACCTAGAGAGCGCTGCCACCGCAGCCGGAGAACCCCGTCAGACCGTCCAAACCAATCCCGACGACCCCGACCTCGCGCACTGCAGATTCTCACACGAGGTACCTTCGTTCCGGAGTTGCTTCCCGTCGACTTGCTCAACCAAACGCAGTTCCGTCTTCACTGGTATGCTCACCCCTTAACCCTCTCCCATATCTGTATGATAGGAGACCTCGAACAATGTGTACCCATAAGCGAAAACAGCGCCCAAGTTGGCGCGAGCAGACCCAATTCTGAGATCGTAGAAAACTGCGGTGACCACCCATATTGCCGAGTTCGTATCTCCCACCACAGAGATCCGAATTCGATGATTCTTTTTGGTATGTGTAGAACACTTGACCTAGTTTATTTTCTGTTAAATAACCCTAGATTATTAGCTGCTATGGACAGAATTAAATTCGTCACAAAACCCCGCGAACCTACTTTTTTAAGATTTTTAAAAGTTGGGAAACGGAGCGCGCCCCGCCAAACGGGACCGCCCCGCCGTGTACCAAGTGTACCGAACGATGCACGCAACGTAACCGGACATATAAAAATTCGTGGAAACTGATTCGGACGCGTGTGCGCGCCGAAATCAGCCCGTATCCGCGGACAAATCCCGTGTCGCAACTTTTGTGGAAGTCGCACGTATTTTGTGCACGTTTGTCAGATTACGACGAAACTTGCGCTACTGGACTCGTGGTAATGCGCTGGTCCTGTGACCTAATTTTCACGTAATTCTGAGATGGTTGACCAAGTCGCCAATTGGCGGGCCCCACAGTTGACTTTTTGGACAAAATTGTGTTCGGCCCATCGGAATCCATATTTGGACATACCGTTGGGTTCGTATTGATATTTAGAGTTGTTTGACCTATAGTTTGTCCCATTTAGAGACTGTTATCCTTGGCACATTTTTCGGTGCAAAGTGGGCCACAAGTGGACCCCACTTTTACCCGAAATTACCGTTTTGTCCCTGTGTCCAAATTGGACGAAAGGAAAGTATTTTTTTAGCTATTTTGCTTATTCTGGGAACGTTGGTGATGTTTATTTCAGCATCCGGAGACATTTGTTCTGCGGCCATAGCTTTTGATCCTGTGTGTTGGACTTCTGGACAGTACACCTTGTAGCTTTCTTACCAGGCAAGATACCTTGCCAAATTTCTTACAGTATTTTGCATGCTTAGTATATTTATGTATATTTATTTCATTTCTGTATATTTCTTGCATGTGTAGTTTTCTTTCAGTCATTACTATGTATTAGATATGTTGACACACACATGGCACTTAGTATCATCGAGGACAATCATTAGGCGTATGGGCTTTTAACCACTCTGGTGAACCGTAGTAACTAGCACGCACTATGGTAGTCGTGTCCGATAGTCGCTACCCCCGCGGTATGTCGATTGATGGAGTCCGAGGGTCGCTACCCCCGCGGTATGTCGGCTGATGATGTCCACTGACGAGTGTGAGGTTGTGAGGATTAGATCGAGTAGCCTACCCTTGCCCATACGTCGAAAAGTTGTCCTCATTTGCATTCATATAGATTGTCCTGTACAGCGTACTTATCTATTTTCAAATATGATGCATGTTTACTGTATTCAAATTGGCTCGTATTTTCTGTATCTTGTTACGTCCCTCTGAGGACCTGGTCCTCTGCCAGGTGTATCTGTTCTTGAGTATTTGCAGAAGCGCAGATCTGGATGGTTATATAAGTTTCGAGGATGTCTTCTCTTCGAGCCCGTAGTTGTTAGCTGGTATTCTTACATTGTGTTTATTGTGTTTTACTTTTCCATTTGAGTTGGTAGTGGATTTGTTTCCATCCAACTATCATCCTTAGATACTTACTTTGAGATCTAGTTTCATAGACACTGGTTATTTATTTATATTTGATTTTCGTGGATGAGATTTAGATTGTATCTTGTGACTTGTGATACATTTTATATCACTTGTGGATTGATATTCATATTACAGCGTACGTGTGGATTTTGGTTTCCATATATTGGAGTTGCCATATCCATACGGCTGGCATGCTTACGTGTCCTAGTCCTACGTATTTTGGGACTGGGGCGTGACACAATTTGGTAAAGGATAACGAGATAGAAGTGTCATGTGAAGGTTTCAAACTTTGTAGATGAGATTCCTAATATCTATTCCTAATTTGCAGGCTCGCTTGGCACAGTCAGGAGACCAAGACGATCTAAATCAGACCTGCATGGGCCACCACAAAAACCTTGTCACGCCCCGGTTCCATGGATAAGGAATCGAGACACGTGACAATGGCCAGCAGCGTACTTCGGCGGGCATTCCAATCTAATGGGCCCGTCGGAGTACACTTAAGCTGTAAAGTACAATGAATAACCCAACACAAAACACATATATACTCAATCTAAATCTCATCCACAGGCAGCAATATAAGAGCACAATAGAGGTAAATACAACAGCTAATGTGCAGAAAGGAAAAGTCCAAGATAAGTATCAAGTACAAATACTAGAGTAGTCACACGGGAACAAACCCGCTAGCACAAATACTGGAATGAAAGTAAGCAATAAGATAACTTGGGACGGCAGCAAGTAATTAGGTATTGATACCGTCCCAAGAAAAGAGTCACTACCAGCGATCAGGCTAAGTCCTCAGGAATGACCTCGTCCTCGGCAGTGAGTACAGCTGCTGGATATGTGCCCGGTCCGTACTCCTCCGGGTAATCCTCGTAGCCTACACCTGGAAGGGAACCAGGTCCTCAGAGGGACGTAACAAGGTACAAAAATACAGCATGCCAAGTATACAGAAAAGTACAAGTGCAACAACAGGGTACTCTATCATAACCAAACAAGTGAGACATAATTTAAAGACAATGTTCGACGCATGGGCTGTCCAAAATAAAATGTAGCTCCGGACACGAAAATACCCGGGACGTACCGCAGCTCCGGGAAAAGAGTCACACGGGTGATACCACTACACTAGATACAGGATCACTACATAGATACTACATATATATATAAGCGCGTGCAAAGGAGCCCAAGCGTCTAGTAACTGTCTTCCCTTTCCCAAGCGGTCAACGATTGTGCGTTGAACCTGAACCTCTAACTACAGTCTCGACACACAGAAATAACTCAACAGACGCGACCCTAAGGTCGTCCCAGTCTCTGGTCATGATGTCGGTATCAGGATACAGGAATCTGGCACGATCACAGTGTGTGAGTGTGTCCTGGGGTGTCGATGTACTCAGGTACATGTATCGAGGTGCTACTAAGCATCTATCAATTATTCTAAGACGTTACGTCGAATGTCAGCGCCCGGTTGTGATCCGGACGCGAAGTATCGAACGTCAACATAAATACGCGCACAATGTACATAAAGAACAACAAATAACTGTAATCTAAAATACAGGGTGGCAAGGTACACTTGTCTGCGTGCGGCTGCTGATGACGGGGATCTGGTACCGCGTCCAAGTCCTCAGGTCCCGCAGTACCTAGAGATGAGATACAAACCAGAATCAATAATCTATTCTACGTCAAGCAGGGATGCGACACACATCTACACCTAACTCAGTCTCAGCTACGACTCACAGGGACAAGACACTAGGGGGTTGACCACAGTTGACTATCGGTACGATAGTCAAATCAACTAGTCATCTGAACACTCTCCTCGATTTAATTCTCCGTAATTAAATTAGCATTTTTCATCATGTACTATAGATCCCGATTATTTATTTAAAGGTCAAAAACCCAATTCTCTTCGAATACATAACTTAATTAAATTGTTATATTTCATGTAGAAGACAACCCTAATCTACAATCCACCTATCACAAATACATTCCTTCGATATACCACAAGTCGAATCCCCAAGTTCCTGAACATCCTCTCCAATCATCGTCACATGCTCAATATCGTAACATTTTTCTCACAAGTTGTATTCACCCTAATTCCAACTAAGTACATCATCCAAACCCAACCTCATAAAACACAAGATACATGATCACTACACTACATAACCCTAAAAACATATTAAACCTCATTAAACCCAACCTCAAGTCATTAAAGTCCACATTCACATTAATCATCATTAGCCTTAACCCATATAAACCTTAATCACATAGTTAACATATGATTATTTATACTACACACCACTACACAGCATTATTAAACACAAACCCTAGCTAATATACACACATCCATATATAACCTCAATCCCTACTAAAACACAGCACAATGTATAAATGTAAAGAGAGGGGGAGGAGTATAGCAAAGCGGCCTGAGCGAGGTGGTGCTGGCCGGACGACGGGGTGTGGCCGGGTGGTGGTAGTGGTGAAGGTGTAATGGTGGTGGTGATGGTGAAAGTGTAATGGTGGTGGTGATAGGAGCTGGAAGAGTGGACAGGGTGGTGGTCCGGAGCCGCTGCGGGGGTTCAGTCGGCCGGACGGGGGGTCACACGGTCGGAGCGGGGTGGTATCAGGCCGGACGGTGGGAGAAAGAACTGCACAGTGTAACTATGCAGTCAGTCGCCGGACGGGGGTGGCTATCACGTGGAGTCGGGACCGGAGCTGCACAGTCGGGCGGGCTGGACCGGAGGCTGCTATGGCGCCGGAAGTGGGACGGGCCGCCGGTGGCCGAGCTGCCACGGTCGGGCTGCTCGGGGGTGCACCGCCGGGGCGGGGTGCGGGGTCAGCCGCGGGGCCGGGCTGCAAAGGTCGGCCGGCCGGGGGTTTCTTTCAGGAAGGAGAAAGGAAGAAGAAGGATGAAGGAAGAAGAAGTTTGCTTTGCATTAAGAATAAATGGAGGAGGGAGGAGAAAGAGAGAGGTTTTCTAGGTTCCTTGGGATTAGGGCCTGCTTGGGAGTTGTGAAGGTGATGGTGATGGTTTTATAGGAGGGTGTGTAAGGGATGTGTGGTGGGGATGTTCCCATTCAAAATGGAGGGCTTAGATTTCACATGAGAGAAATTATTTCTTCATGAGAAGTGGAGTGGGGGAGATGTGTAATTCGGTCCAAAATTTGTAACCTCTCCATTTGGTCTTGACCAATGGGGTGAGGGCACCTAAAATCAATAAATTGCAACTTAGTCCCTTAAATTCGGAAAATTGCACGAACACATAAAATGATGCAAAAATTGTGGAGAAAATTGTGTTTGATGATTTGCATGGTGTGGGGGTGTTGTGCGTGAGGCACGGATTTAATTTAATGGCCATCGGAATTAATTGCGGATTAAAATAGGATTAGGCAAAAATGGTATCCCCGATTAAAATAGAATTAAAGTGTCTCGCGCTTTTAAATTAAATGGGGGCACTTGGGGTCAAAATTCGGAAATGACACAAGGTCAAAAATGGTGGGGGCTTGGAGTCAATCTTGGACCCTTTAGTTGGTCCGGCTCAACGGGTTAAATTGATATCTCAAAATTGAGGGTAACGACACATGTGTCCGACACGGAATTAAATATGAATTACGGTTACGAAAAATTGTGCAATTAATTTATAGCACAACGAAATCAATTTTTGAGTGACGGAAAAGTCCACTGCCTAAATTGGCGAGTCAAGTTAGAAGTACAATAGTCCGATGGAATTTATGGGCTGATATTGGGCTCCGAATAATTAAACAATGACAGGGCGCCCCAAGGATTTAATTAAATAAATTTAAATTAACAGATAAACTTAACTCTACTCTAAACCTCAACATCTGCTGCTAAATCCAAAATTTTCCCAGTCCAAACCTGACTATCTATAGAATTAATCGAGGGGGTTTACAGTATAGTTGTATGTGACTTGCATTATAGTTACGAGATGTCAACGTCGTACTTGAGACTTGTACATGGCATTGGACGGGGAGGACAACTGATAGGTGTATGGGATACACACATTGGTATCCGTTGTGCCCAGATGAGCTATGGAACTGATGACCTCCTTTATGCAGATACTGCATTCTTCGGAGCGATAAGAACGTATATATTTATGCAAATACTGCATTCTTCGGAGCGATACAGACGTATATATTTATGTAGATATTGCGTACTTCGGAGCGATACGGACGTGTATATATATATATATATATATATATATATATATATATATATATATATATATATATATGCAGATACTACGCTCTTCGGAGTGTTGGACGTTATGCCTACACCTACCCATACGTACTAAGGTTGTCCTCAGATTGCATACACTTAGAAGGATAGCTCATCCTGATTTACTTTACTCAGTATTTACTTTATGGCATATATTTTTTGTATCTTGTTACGTCCCTCTGAGGATCTGGTTCCTTTCCAGGTTATTTGAGCAAGTTGCATGATGATTGGTCTGGTGGTGTGTTGGACATCTTTGTAGGTATCTTTGTATCTTTTATTTATTACATTTATGTTCTACTTCCCATTATGATCCTGCTGTTATAGCCTAGTCTTTATAGGTCTATATTGTTCTCTTGTCCTACTTAAACGGATGTATTATTGGGCTGCAAACTAATTATGCGTATCGTTCTTTCTTGAGATTTATTTATCGTGGATTGAGATTTAGTTTAGTTGTTGGATGTTAGAACTAGATATTTAGCTTGATCACTTGACCGTGGACAGCGTAAGTGCACTTCGTCGGGTCCATTAAATTGGAAAGTCCTACGGAGTCGTACCAGCTGAACATTGCCACGTGTCTGGTCACACATATTTTGGGACTAATGCGTGACAAAAGGTACATACGTACCGTTCCTTCTGGTACCACTTTTAAACTATTCAGAGAAAAATGAGAATATTTTTTTGAAGTTTTTAAAATAGCAAAAGTATATGCTAGTTTTCAATATTGCGAACGAATATATATCACTACGTATTGTATACTGCTAAGATGATCATTAGACTGAATCATGAAATAGCCTTTAGCTGGCATACCTCCATATCTGTAGTCATTTGTGAACTACCGAAAGAGTGAATCAGCACAACACTCTAGGCTGGCAGTTTATAACGCATTGGACAAAGATTCAGAGCTGGGGCTACTTATTTGTACTTGGGGGATGGAATATTAGAAAGCTAAAAAAGTGTGAGGAGGAATTGAAAACAAAGTGGAATATAAATTTTTTTTTTTCTAACTTTGAAATGAAATGACAAGATGCATATGGTTGTACTAGATTACCCATGGTCCTACCATAACATTTATTCTACTTGCAACTCAATCTCTCTTGAGTTACATTACTCATGCATTCAAGCAAATTAGTATCTAAATACGACAAAAATGTTACTTTAATTCTAATACTCCCCCCTTAAAGTGCAATTTTGTAAATGACTTCAAGCATCGATCGATCGATCGGAAAAAAAAAATATTGAATGACCCTTTAGAAAGAGACTTTGCAAATATATGCGCAACGTTTTTCTTGCTCTGCACTCCCTAAATTGCAATGGTCCTTTTAAAAACTATTATTACAAAAATACTGAAATTTAGTGATAGAATTTTCTTTAAAGAACTTTTAAACTATAACATTTTCTAGTTTTTAGGTTAATTTTTTATCCATTTTAATGGTTTATGAAGTTATGTTAGGTTATATTAAAATTGTAAAAGCATATAAAAGAGAAAAACTTATCTATCGTCTGTAAATTAATCGACAAGGGTAATTACTATTTTATTCAATTTCAAAAATATTAAAAAACAACACTGTAAATACTTAAATTATGCACCTTAGTTAATATCCTATTTTAAGAAACAACACTGTAAATACTAATAATATTTAAAATTATAATTTCATTCAATTTACTTTAAAACTCATAGGAATGGTCCGATACCGATTCCCATTCTGATACTTTGAACCTTAGTTAATATCCTATTTTAAGATATCATGAAAATCAAATATAGCAAATATAACTAAATTATATACATATACTATGATATCTAGTATCTAATATGATACTCTAACCAAAATCAAATATAGCACATATAACTCTAAAATTCTTTAACTCTAAACCTATTTATATAAATAAATATAGGAGACGTATGAGACGTTAGAGTGGGACGATGAGAGAAGTACGTCGACTGAGAGAAACGATCGGTGGGTAGTTGTCGGGAGAGAAAAATGCGACAACGTGTATGGTACCGGATCGTTGGCATCCCAACCGTTGGTTCTTTCCAGAGCTCCTCCGACGGCTACTCCAGCTCCATCAGTGTTAGGCTCCGGCGTTCCTTCTAGTGCGATATCTCTGGAGCAGATCACGACGACTGTGCATGAGATACATGGGCTGGTCCAACAGTTGATAGACACTCGTGATGCTGCAGCACCTGCTCCTCCGACGGCTACTACGACGGCTCCTCCGACGGATACTACGTTAGGTCCTCCAGCTACTCCGACGGCTCCAGCTCCTCCGACGACATCGATAGGTGATCCAGCTCCTTCAACGGCTCCTGCCATTGCTCCGTCTGCCGTTGCTCCTGATGATCTACATGATATCATCGCTATGCTTGTGGCGCAGTACATGGCTAGCCGACATCCGCCTCCGCCTACACCGTCGACTTGATGAATTTTTTGAGTTTGTAGAATTTTTTGGGTTGGTTGTATTTTTTGACTTGATTGTATTTATTTGACTTTGTGGGATTGTATAACAAATATTTGTACATGTTTGGATTACTCTACTTTATTATTTCATTGCATATATAATATTTGTACATGTTTGTGTGGGTTTTATTAGTTTGTGTAATTTACTTGTGTGAAATTTATTTGTGTGAAAATTGGTGAATGTATAACAGGTATATGCTCAGCAGAAATTGATTTCTGGAAAAAAAATATTACCTTTAGCGACGGACTGGCGACGTAATAGCGACGAAAAATCTGAAAAATCTCATGTCAGCGACTGATTGCCGACGAAAAATCTTAGGCCAGCAATTACCTAGCGGCGGACTATCTGTCGCTAAAATGTCTGATACACAAAAATGTACCAAACATGTATCGGAATCCGTCGCTAACATCCGTCATTAATCCGTCACTGAGAGTGACGACTTAGCGACGGATTAGCGACGAACTCTGTGAGTCCTGAATGTACAAAACCTTATGAAAAATTGGCAAATTTTGGGCTCACATAATCCGTCGCTATTTTTTCGATAAGTTGTCAAAAAGTTTAGCGACAAAAATTATACGTCACTGATCTGTCGCTGGATTTATGTCGCTCAATCTGTCGCTAGACGAAATTTTTGTATCGATATTAATTTTTCTGACAGAACATTTTTGTCTCTAATCAATCGCTAAATGCAAATAGCGACGAAAATATGCATTTTTGCGACGGATAATTTCGTCGCTAAAACAATATATTTTTGTAGGGTTTCTCTCGAATGAAATGATGTTCAATTTCAATAAGTTTCGTCATTGCTTAACAGATTGGATGTGTAGCAAGATTCAATGTAATTTGTTGTCACCGCAAATAATAGTTGGTTTGTCAATTGGAACATTAATATCTTTAACCAACCACTGAAACCAAATGTATTCTTGTGCCACAAAAGAAGAAGCCTTGTACTTCGTTTCAATAGTGGAAAGAGACCGAATATTGCTTCTTGCTACATCAAGAAACACCGATCGTAAAACACAAGAAAACATAGCCCCAAGTGGACCTTGTTGGGAATCAGACACCAGAGCCAGATGTTCTGATACCAGACATTGGGATCGGACACGTCCTACGAGAATTCTGACACCATGTCTGAAACTAGCCGCAACAGAAACTCAGACCAATCCACCTGAGATAACCAACTCTCATTTAATGAACACCAAACACAGATAAAAAAAACATATATGACGGTAACTACGTCACCTAGACAAATATCAATCTATATAACTCAAATGAAATTACAAGATTGACAAATACCAATGTTGAACCATTTGTCCTAATAGGTTCAACCCTCTCACCACACTCAAGAAGAAAAGACAAAAATTATAATGAAATCACTCACCCTACCTGTGACGATCTCCCTGAACGAAGGCGACGACTCCTCGATCATATCTCTTCTTCCTTTTGTCTTGGATGGCGAGCCCTAAAAGCAAAACATGGACTTTCTATTAGATTTTTTGTTGATAAGCACCATGAATCTCCACCTTGTGCTCTTCTTTGTGCCTTCACCCTCAACCCATATATATAGTTGAGAAATCATAATTTAGGTCATAGGAATTCCTAAATAGAAAACCCTAAAATAGGAAATCCATTACCTAAAATAGCAAGCACCAATTATGGACGTCCAAATATGGTCAAATTAAAAATTTGATACAGATTTATAAATCTAATCAAATTAATATAAATCTCTAAATTGCATCAAATCAAATCATTACCATATTTAGGCTCCAAAATTTGTTGTTATCAAATCCATATTGGACCCAACAGAGGATCATCTAAAGTATCTCCCAAGTCGACAGCGGTATAAACATGTAAGAGAAATTTACCACCTGTTTTGTAAAGCATTCTCAAATAATGAGTCGAATATACATATTTCAAAATTTGCTTGGCCACTTCCAAGTGAGGCTTCCAAGAATCCTGCATATACCGACTAACAAGTCCAATATAAAAAAAAAATGCAGTCTAGTAATAGTCAAAAATATATAAGGCTATCAACAAGTGCATAGTAAGATCGAGGATTGGAAAGAAGCATTTTTTTTTCACACCAAGCTAGGTCGTTTGTTCGTATCAAGTGGATGGAACACCGCTTGCTTTTATTCACACCAAAATCACCCAACAATCTTATCGGCATATCCCTTTGAGGAACAAATAATCCACCATCCACTTTGTCTCCTTTCAAGTCAAGAAAGTGATGTACTTCACCCAACTCTTAATTTCATCTCAAACTGAATTAAGAGTTTCACCCGAAGCTTTGCAATTTCTCTCCATTATTGTTGCCGATGACGATATATCATCGACATAAAGTTAAACAATAACATGCACACACCCTTGATTTTAACAAATTGGACTCTAGTCCGAATTACAAGCAAAATAACCACAAAACTGAAAGTACTCAACAATTTTACTATACCATGTCCTTGGAGGTCATATTTAGCTTGCATACATAATCCATATGAGATCTTGAAACATACCCGGCCTGGTATTTACTTCATGAAGATATCCTTGTCAATTTTTCTATAGAGAAATGTGTTTTTGACATTGAGTTTCCAAAACTTCTATCCTTGACAAGCTGTCAAAGATATCCGGACAGAAGTCATCTTTGCAATCGAGCTAAATGTTTCTTCATAGTCATCTCCATATTTTTTTAGAAAAGTTACTTGTAACAAGGAAAGTTTGCACGTCTCCACATTCCCATCTACCTTCTTTCTCAATTTGTAGCTAGACCTATTTGCAAGAGACTAGATCTACATCTTCGGACTTTGGCACAATATTCAAACTTTGGACATTGTGCCAAATTCCATAGATATAGATCTAGTCTGTAGCATGTTCCTATTCTTTGAATCATTTGATCCCATTGAAACTAGGCCCGCGTTCATCCATTGTTCTTGCAAAGAATTAATAACACATGCTCACCAAGTTGTTGTCTCTATATTGAATCATCTTAACAATCTTCTTTGTGGATTTCTCATGTGAAGAACCTTGTCCCCCCCCCACCCCCACTTTGTATCATTGTTGAGAAAAAAAGAAGACGACGACCAATAAGGAGCACTTTGTGAAGTTGGCAAACTCACTACTGGCTCACGCATATTATCAACTTTGTTGTCATTGCCAATATTTTTAAGTTAACACTTGTAGTAGCAAGATAAGAGGATGCCTCTAAAATTACATTTCTAGAAATAATGAATCTTTAGCTCTACTAAATCTATGCATTTCCATCCCTTCTTCCTATCGGCATAACCAGTGAAGGTATATTTCTTGGCCAAGACATCCAACTTAATTAGTTCTTTCAGATTTCGACAAATGGATATAGCAAGGAGAACCAACATTATAAAAAAAAGTGATTGTCAGCTGTGGAACCTCAACGACGGATGTAAACTTTCACTGCTTAGCGATGCACCAACATCGAACGTGTTAGATAACTCGGATATTAAATGTACTGACGTTGCCAATCCATCGGATAAGCATCATTATTTTATGCGATTAACCACGAGAACGCTATACGACGATCTAGTGATGATTATTCTCTTCTTACATTTTACTTGACGATGGCAAGTGGAGTCGCCTAGTCGTCACCTAATTCTATGACCTACTTTTACAAAATCAGGACACCCGATAACTCTCTCTCTCTCTCTCCTCTACTCCAGTGCATGTGCCCGCTCTGCCTTTCCTCTACTTCAGTGCTCGCTCAATCCTCTCTCCACTCCACAGTGCCCGCTCTTTCGTCTCTCTTTTACCTGATCTAGCAATTGTTGTGTGACGGATTATGACGGCTGCGCGGCGCATAGGCGACACACGTAGTTGTCGCCAAGTGAGTATCAGAAAGCAATCTCAGATAACAAAAGCTTATATATCATCGACT
The DNA here is from genome assembly GCA_036927795.1 of Iris macrosiphon. Taxonomy (NCBI): domain Eukaryota; kingdom Viridiplantae; phylum Streptophyta; class Magnoliopsida; order Asparagales; family Iridaceae; genus Iris; species Iris macrosiphon. The sequence continues at coordinate 13,026,995 of JAYESA010000010.1, read as the reverse complement.
AGCCATCACCACTTAGATGCTATGTAGGTTGCCTATCCGTTGTTGAATAGGCGAACTTATCCATCGAAAGGTTAGTCGCCAATACATCATAATGTTGATGCCAACGTTTGGGCGTCACTAATTTGACAGGACTCCGATACAAAACAAGTCATCGCCATGTAGCAACCTTTAGTCGAGATTTTGACTACCTGGCACGTCATTTGCCAACGAACACAATATGTCCTATGTCCGTCGCTAGTTAGTTGCTAAAGCTATTTAGCGACTACTTGGCGACGAGTAGGGGCGTCGCTAATAAACACTGTTTTCATAGTGAAAATACTTTAAAGTTCTTCAATCTTGGCTTCTCCCCAAACATTATCTTATATGGAGACTTTATATTATTATGACTGAGAGGAACACAACAGATGACATAAGCCCCACAAACTATACATTTCGTCCATGAGGTCTTGAGTAGACTTTTTGCATACAACCAAATTTTACAAGTTTCCACAAGATGTCGAATCTTTCTCTCTGTGACGCCATTATTTTACACAATCTCCGAATAAGAGAGCTCTCTTTTTGATGTTATGCTTTTGACAAAAAGAGAAAAATTCCTTAGAACTTTTCGAATACTTCTTATAAAACGTAGTATTATTGTCATGTCAGCATTGTTGTAGCAAAACATAACTACATTTGTCGCTAAATTGGCGACGTATAGCAACAAATATATACGTCGCTAAATTGGTGACGTCGTGATGCTAAGCGTCTCTACGAAGAAAAATAGTAGTGACGTCGTTTCATTGCTAATATGTGTTGCTGAAGCGTCAAATAGCGACATATTTGTCTTCAGTGACTAATGAAATATGCAACTATGCTGAAATGTCGCCACTTACGTCGCTAATTTTATTTATCGACATTTTGTAGCAAATTAGCGACGTTTTTAGACGTCACTAATTTCGCTTATTTTGGTAGTGTTGATTTTCAAGTTGATCACATTTTTAACGAACTTATGAATTTTCTGAAAAAATTGGATTTTTTCTTCACAAAGTATACCCAACTTGTCCTTAAAAAATCATCATGAGGCAACATATAGCAGAAGTCGTAATAAGTTGGAGTAGTACATGAACCCATCAAGTCGCTATATATATGAACGTACTCCAATGGTGTTTTGTACCTTGTAAGAGACTTACCAAATGAAAGCCGATGTGTCTTTCAAATTGACACCCCTCACAAACTTTGTTGTTTCGAAAAGAAGAGAGATTAGGTAAACAATTCTCCAAATATTTGAAACCATAGCTCTCAAATTTTCCATGCAAAGATGTCGAAATTGTGCTTGTCAAATATAAGTTCCATTATTTGCACTTATCTTTTCACCATAAGAAGAAGACTAGAGAGAACAAACAAATTAATCACGAACCCTCCTGCCGGTGTGGATGACGTCTCCATTCAAGAAAGATATATTTTGAAGAAACTTCAATTATTTTTTGTCCAAACAAGATGTAATGGCCTGCATCCACCACATTTGCCATGGAAAAGAGTTTCTTCTTCATCCCGACCACATGCAACAACCTCTTTAGCATAAAAGTATCATCATCACTATTGATTTTAATGGTACATTCTCTACCGTATGAACGATGTTGTCCGCCATAATAATAGCATCATTTCTTTTGTAATTTTGGAGAGAGAAAATTTGGAGTCGTCACCCCTAATATGATGCTATGCACCCGTAGTCGATGATCCAATCATATTTAAAGTTGATCAATCCAAAGCTTCTACGAATTTAGTCTTCGCCATGAAATATTTGGCATAATCTTTCTCCTTAGAGCCACTCTCCTTTTCTACAATACTATTCGACTTCAATTTGACACGATGATCTTTCTTGACGTACCCAAATCTGTGACACCTATAGCAGTTCACATATCTACGATTTTATTCACCTTTTGAAGAATATTAACATCCATCATTTTTGTTCTCCTTCTCATGATTTTTCTTCTTACTATAAAATATAGCATCGCCTTCTCCTTCAGTTTGAGAGGAACCGACCATTTGACAAGTCAAAAACTCTTGTGACGAAAGAAGATTCTCAAATCCACCAAAGATGGTTGTCAATCACATCCTTGAATTAATGTAACATATGGAATGTACTCTCAACGAAACCCGCGAATGATGTTGTGCTTCATCCGAGCCTCAAAACTTGACTCCTCCACATTTAGAATGAAGATATATGTGCATAGATTCTTGATTTTTAGAAGATATTTTGAAATTGGAAGATCACCTTGTTAAGCATTTATCACCTCATTCTCTAGCAATTGCAACTGAGCAACGCTCTTCTTGTTGAATAATGCATCAAGATGTCCCATTCCATCCATTAATATGCTCGAAGTGATCAGCTGAGGGTTCTCTTGAAGATATACTCCATTTTGGCATTTGAAGTTCCCCATTTCATCAAAGCCTCTGCATTTTTTGGTGTATCCTCTCGAACATCTTTGGAGTCTCCATCAATAAACTACCAAAAAAATTTGCCAACAAGATATGAGTCCAAGCAAGTCCACTAAACTTGTAGTTGGAAGGAGTAAGTACCACGACGCCACGTCCACCGTTACCTCTATTGTCCATCACGGAATATCGATAGCTCTTTTTCACCCAGGAAAATCACGCAAACACTAATCATGTCCCTTGTCACTCCAGTATCATGAGAAGAAAGCTCCCACTTTCTCAAGTAGTGTGAAATGCACAGTAGTCCATGAATGTATTACAAACGTGAAGATGACCACGGAGTGGTGGAAATAAAAATGAAGTGGAATATATCTTTTTATTGAACTTGAAATATAATGACAAAATGCGTATACTTGTACTAGTCTATCCACTATTATGACATTTAGACTATGAATTGCATACTCATGCATTCAAGCTAATTACTATCTAAATTTATTGATGACAAAAAATGCATCTTTAATTCTAACAAGAATTATTAGTGACAGGGAGAGGTATGAAGGGAAGAAAATGATACTGAGGTCCCTTCAAAGAAGCTCCTTCCTCTCTTCTCCTCTGCTTTAAACTGAGGTCGATTTCATCTCTATAAAGGGTTGTGTGGGTGGAGGGATGAGGTCATTGTCTAATTTTGGAGTATGCAATCCGAAGGGAATTTCCTTTATGTTTTCCTTACATATGATTGAATTGTGATGGAAATATCCGAGCCCCGACCTGTGGAAAGATTGAAGTTGTACACGAGGGTCAAAGGGAAAATGATGTCCACTTGTCGACCATCCCAACCCAACCCAACCCACGAAGAAAATGGAAAGATGTGGCTACTGTGATTGGTAGATGATATATATCAGAGGATTTCTATTAAAAGTACGGTCATGGAGAAAATTTTGTATCCAACTCTTACGCATATAGACCGCGTTTATCAAGTTGATTTTCATCTTACCGTCTAACTCATATATGCAAGGGTTTCTATGTATGAAATTTAAAAAGGCATTGACTGACAGGATTAAGTTCATGGAGGGAGCCGAACCCGAACGACTCTTAAGGTTATCGAGAAGAGACATAAGATTCTGACTGGATGGTAAAAGATCGATGGATCGAATCGCGGAAATGTATTATTTTTTCTATTCATAAATGGTAAAAGGTGAGAGGTAGTGGGTCCAAAGGGCATGTACAAATTTATGGAAGGAAGATATTAGGTTTAGTGTGAAAAAGAAAACATAATGCTTTATCAACTCAGTGATGCTTATTTGGACTTGCGTTACATTTCTTTCATCGAAATATAAGTGTAATAGTAATAGAATTGAGTTTGTAATTAATATAATAAAATTTTAAAATAAATAATAATAAAAAGGAAAATAAAGACAAGCAACTTCTAGTATAATTGTTCACATGTTAAGTGACCTTTATCTTAAAGTTCATGTCAACTCAAAGACAAACAATTTCTTTCTCCCTTGCATATATTCACTAGCTCCCTTATGTCAAGGTGTACCGGGTTTGATCGGACTTGGGCTAGACAGGACGAATCCAAGTAGGAGTTCGGGACAGGCCGGGCCAGACTTTATAATCAAATTTTCAAATCCAGTCTGGATCGAGATCCGGGTAGCTTTGGTCCGGACCGGTCTGGACTAAATTAGAACTAGGTCCGGACCGCCTGTGGATATATATATATATATATATATATATATATATATATATATATATATCGGATTTTAACGGGACGGGCTGGGTCTAGACAGTGAATCCAGCCCGAAACCGGTTAAATCCCTCTAAATTGTGTTGATCCGCATGAATCATTCAAACAAGACATAGTTGGAGTGAACCGTGCCCGATTTAGGTTTAAGTTAAATAAATGTTCCTTTTTGCACCGATTTCGAATCATAATTCGTTGCGACTTTCTTCTAGTTCAATACCATAGCCTTATATGCGAGCCTTGAAGAGACCATCGCCTCCGGTCATCAGCTGCAGCAATCTTATATATGAACTGTTTGGACATTTTTGTCTTTATGGAATAGGTTGTGCTGGGACCGATCTGAGATTAACCTTTTGATATTGTTCATTTGCGTTGTTATGTTGGTACTATGTTGGATTTCTTTCCATTTACCCCCCAACTTACTGCAACATCGACGTTTATATGCCCACTAGACGTTAATGTATATGTAAGCATTCATTTCATATAAATTCGAGAAATTTTTTTATTCTGGTTTTCTCAACTAAGAGAAATTGTTGGGTGTTCCAGACGCACTGTATCATTCCTATGCCAACCGTTAATAATTTCTCCTCAACCACCTAACACAAAGGTCAATACCATACAAATATGAAAATATAAGAGAATATGTACAACACGAGCAGAATCTTATGCAAACATGACACTTCACAAATATCGTGCACTCAAGAATGATAATTGCATAGCTTGAAAATATGATAAATCTTTACTACCACCACCAATAGTTGAAAAATGTTTAGGCTTATTGCTTGCACACATTTTGCAAGATGATAACCATTTTATTACACCATCATTAGGTTTTTTATTTCTAACAGTTACAATATTCTTGTCTCCCTTGTCAACAACAATTTGTATTCAATATGCACACCATTACGTAGCAAGTTGTAAGAAATGAAGTCTTCGGTTCTTTATTGATGCATTATCTGGAATTCTCATCCTCCATAGCGAGTCTTGAGTGCTTCAGGAGGCTCTTCTTCCATGATACCATAGCCAGTAGAATCCAAATACTGGCGAATGGTCGTCTTCCGGTCACTAATGAAAGTGTGATCCAAGAAATTATCGTAAGCTGTTTCACCTAGGTTTTTCGCTGCCAACACACTAGAAGTACAAGAAATCAAACATTATTTCACAGAAAATATTTATAGATAAATCAATTGACACAAGAATATAAGGAAAAACAAAATATAAGTCATGCAAATTACAGTTTAGGATCATGATATATATCAAGACATGCAAAAAGATTGCTCTACAGAACATGGACGCCTTTTCTTTCATGCAAAAAGATTGCTCTACATCTGATGTGGAAAATTTTAAGTGAACATTCATAGTTGACATACCTGTTTCGTTCACCTCTCTCTCTCTCTCTCTCTCTCTCTCTCTCTCTATATATATATATATATATATATATATATATGTATTTGGAAGTTTCATTGTCCCACAATTTATCCTCATTTTGGCCTATTCCTTTTTTGATGATGTATTCAACCTCTGATAATAAAAAAATTGACCTTTGTTATATATATATGAGTTAATTATCGAAATAGTACATGAGGAATGTAGTGTTTGCTATTTTGGTGATAACACTTTTTTTTTGCCAAAATGGTGCATGAGCTTTGCATTTTGGCTCAATTAGTGCCTGAAGTAAATTTTGTTGATATTTTTGAATGAAAATCGATAAAAATGGACATGTGATGGTCACGTGCCCTATTTTTAATGGTTATTTTGTCAAGTTTTTTTTGTTTTGGACTACTATTTTTAACGATTTTTAACTATTTTCATACAAACAATTTTCTTCGAACACTAATATTCTTCTGAAAATGATAGTCCAAAACCAAAAACTTGACCAAAGAACCATTAAAAATAGGACACTTGACCATCACATGTCAATTTTTATCGATTTTTATCCAAAAACACTAAAAAAATTTAATTTAGGTACTAATTGAGCCAAAATGCAAAGCTCATGTACTATTTCGGCCAAAAAAAAGTTTCTCTCTCTCTCTCTCTCTCTCTCTCTCTCTCTCTCTCTCTATATATATATATATATATATATATATATATATATATATATATATATATTGGATAAGGCGATACTGGATATGGATTGATTATCCTTATATTTCGGAAGGTGAATCATGTGGTTTCTCATCTAATTTATGCTGATGACATGTTGGTATTCGTAGAGACATCTGATAGATCCCTAGACACTCTGAAGAATACATTTGATATCATGAAAAAATGGTCGGATTTGCAGCTGAACAAGAATAAGAGCCAAATGTTCCTGAATCGTACTAGTGGGAACAAGGAGGCATGGTTGGCGAAAATGGACATTGTGGAATGAATGCTTCATATGAGATACCTGGGTTTCCCCCGATCAATCAACTATGCTGCTAATGCGGAGTGTGAAGGTCTCCTCAACTACACACAATCGAGACTAGAGGGATGGCAGGCACAAATGATGTCATTTGGATGGAGGATTGAACTTATTAAAGCCGTAATAGAGACGATTGCTCTTTACTGGCTACAGGCAATTATGTTGCACAAGGGTACGATGAAAAAAATTGAAAGCATGTGTACCGACTTCTTGTGGAAATGAGACATGCATGCAATCAGTTGGAAGGAGCTGTGTCAACCTAAAAAGGAAGGTGGAGTTGGATTGCGATCAATGTTATAAATTGCGCTAGGCGGAATCGGTGCGCCAAAGGGCCGCCTAGGCGGCCGAACAGAAAAAAAAAAAATTCAAAATTTGAATTTTATTTTCAAATTTTTTTAATATTTAGAGTTTTTTTCCTGATATTTTGAATTTTTATTGCATTTCTTTTATTTATTTTGAAATTTGATTTTTTATGGAATTTGAACTTTTTTTGAATATTTTTTACAATTTCAAATTTTTAAATTTTAAATTTTAAAATTTTAAATTTTTGCCTTGACCGAACAGGCCGAATAGGGCCGAACTGGCCCGCCTAGGCCCGAACAGGCGCCTAGGAGGCCGAATTGGCCGAATTCGGTACGGCGGGCAGCCGCCTAGCGCCTAGGCGCCGCTTAGGCGGCCGCCTAGCCCGATTTTTAGAACACTAATTGCGATCTTTGGGGCTTCTCCGGATACTGCTTACCTCAAACTGTTCTGGAGATTCGTCAATGGAAACTCTCTTTGGGCTGAATGGATCAAGGGAAGATACTTTCCGAAAGGGAACTTCTGGTCAGCTAATAGCAACAATAACTTCTCGGTCACCGTTAAAGTTTTGCTGAAGACGAGAAACAAGGCAAAGGGTAAGTTGACTAAAGTCATAGGCTCAGGGGCCCAAACCAGCATTTGGCATGACCCCTGGATTGGACACACTAGCCTGATTGAAAGGGAGGAATGACGTGTTTATGAGCTGATGGGCTCTACTGAAATGGTCAGCGGTCTTATACGGAAAGAAGAGTGGAATATCCGGGGCCATTTGATCGAGGCGGCACATGCGGAAGATATCCGGACAGTGGAAATTAATAGACAAGCGGTAGAGGACTACTGGACATGGGCAGACATGGAGAAAAGCACTTTCAATTTCAAAATAGCTATGAATCAGATACGGACTGCTCATGAGAAGGTTGATTGGGCAGAGTTTATTTGGACCAAAGGGGCTGCAGTCAAGATGTCGCTGTGCTTATACAAATTGATCAAAAATAGGCTTCTAACTCGAGACAGGTTGAGCAATTTTGGCATCCCCTATGAGGAGATGAAGTGTTGTTTATGCGGTAAACATGATGAGACTAGGGATCATCTGTTCTTCGCTTGTGACGTCACTTAGGATATTTGGAGTGCGCAGAAACAAAAATTGGGGCCAACCCATGAACATTGTAGAGAGCTTGTTGTAGTCTTAAATGATATTAAGGCTCAGAAGGGGAAGGGAGAGCCAGGTTATCGCCGACTTAGATTATTGTTTGGGACGGTGGTGTGGCATGCCTGGAGGGAACGTAACCGGCGTATTTTTGAGGCGGATCCTTTAGTACTTTTGCTGTACAAAGAAATATATAAGTAGACATAGATATCTTAGACCCCAGATGACTCATTTTGTAACTTGGGATAGATCTAAGTTGTAATTATTGTTGATTAATAATATTTACCTTCTTCAAAAAAAAATTATATATATATATATATGTGTGTGTGTGTGTGTGTGTGTGTAAGTTTCATTGTCCCACAATTTATCCTCATTTTTTGCCTATTCTTCTTTTGATGATGGATGCAACCTCTGATAATAAAAAAAATGACCTTTGTTCTATTTCATCTCTTCAACAAGGTGACAATATAAACCTATTGTTCCAATGGAAAGAACCTATAATTAGCTTTTCGAGACATTTCTAGAAGAACAATTTCAATGTAATCTTCCAGTTTCTTATAATACACACACGCTAAAACTCGAGCCAAAACCAAGGATGCAATATGCATTTGAAATTGGAATGTTCAGCGATAGATGTGCAGTTGAAATGGCGGAGTGTCCTTGCCAGGAAAGGAAGACTAAATAGTTGCATTAGGAAAAAGTTTGAGGTGCTTAATGGCTACAAAGAGAGATTATTGCACGCTGCCTGGAACTAACAACAAGAGGGATATGTTGCTGGTTTACTTTGGCACCTGCTCGACCCCAAATAGAGGAAAAGAAGGAGACGTAGTCAGTCACAGAGATCTGGGCTGAAGTTGTTTTTCTTCTTTGTCGTATATGGCTTAACAGTAAATACAGACCCTTTTCAACCGATTTGCAATGCTTGATGTGGTAATCGAGGCTGAAAGCAAAAAATCTGGATTTATTTGAATCATACCTCAGTTTCCATAGGGGGCTATTTGGATAACTTACACGTAGTAGGCCATTATACCACATAGCTTTGCAGTCAAATATAGACTAATAAGGGGGTACTTGCCATACATTAGGTACTTTCGATGGCCTTCAACTATTGATAGTGTAGAAAATAAAGAATGTTGTCTATGACATGAAGAATAGAGAAATTAGCTAGTTGCATAGAATGGTGCTTACTGATTGCATGAAGACAGAATTTATAGTAGAAACCATCAAGATCATTCTAGCTAATAGTACATCATATGTCTGAATTTTATTGTAAATATAATATAGCAAGGTTTTGTTTCTCAAAAGAGTACAAGTTGAAAGAAAAGTAACTGCCATCCTACCTATAATCATTAGCACCAAATTATGGTAATGAAAGCAAATCATATCTGAGGTTAATATCTAAGACTATACATCCAGTAAGCCATGCAGGAGAAAAGGAAAACATGCGACTCTGGTCAATTATCTTGGACTTCACCATAGTATATAACTATTTACTGCAAAGAATGTAGATGCTAGTTAAAAAATAAAAAAATAAAATCAGTAACAAGTACCAGTGTCTAAGATAAACACGGCAAGGTAGAATGTCGTCCCTCCAAATCTTATTGATGTTGTATCGACCATAACGCTGAAAGAATATCTCTGTGCTACCTGGAAGCAGGAAGCAAATGTAGACAGAATCAAGATGCACACTGATGGAGGCAATGATATGAACTATGAAGAATGAAATATAAGAATACTCAGGTGGAAGGAACGAAATTAAGTATGAACTGTAAGAAATTATTCTAATGAAAAACCTTTCCACTACATTGATTCGGATCAGAACATAGCAGAACAGTTCAAGTAGGCAACAAAGAGAACAATAAACCAGTATCCAAAATTTAACAAGAAACAAAGTATAACATTTGAATTAGAATTGTTGATGTATATGAATCTGTCATGATGTCTCTTTTACCAATGTGAAGATAAGGCATGTTATCCAGTTGAGCATAAAAATAGTCATATAAAATCTATATTCAACTTTTGTTTCTACGAGGGATGTATAATGTATTCCATATAATATTTGTCACGTCATACATGAAATAAAATTGGGTGGGTGAGGAGGGCATGGTGATTATGCAAATAAATGTGGGTTACTTTTTGTATCCAAAACAAGGCTTGGCAAAGGTCCTACATAGATACACAGTCCTCATTTTGATATTAAAATGTATGGAATAAAAGGATAGTTAGAGGCTATACTACATATGAAGATGTCATGGTCACAGGCATTGTCAGTTAAATAATAATCTCAAGCTTTTAGTACAAGGGCTTGACATCAGGTGTCTATGGGTTTACTGTTTACATATTATTGATGGAGATACATAAGCCAATAAACACTGGAGAAAGAAAGGCGGTACTGAATCTCAGGGACGGATTCAGAAATTTTTTACCATGGAGGCACTTATATAAATACAATATTAGTTTTTTAAAAAAAAATGATTTAGGTAAGCAGTTTTTTGGCATGGGTGTAGTTAGGTTTTATTATATTGGGTGGCTGCACTTATTCTTTCAATAAATTGGGTGTGACACAAGTATCCAGAAATTTTTTACCATGGAGGCACTTATATAAATACAATATAAGTTTTCAAAAAAAATGATTTAGGTAAGCAGTTTTTTGGCATGGGTGTAGTTAGGTTTTATTTTATTGGGTGGCTCCACTTATTCTTTCAATAAATTGGGTGTGACACAAGTAATCTTTGGAACTTTTAGCATGAGATATGTGGGGCGCACTTGTTCTTTTATCAAATCAGGTGGGGCAAAGTAATATTTGGCCAAATAACATATAAACTTTTACAACCAAATCTTTGAGGGGAAGTGCCCCAAGAACACCATACCAAGATCCGCCCCTGCTACCTATCACAGATTCACAATGTAGAAAAACTTTGGCTATATTTGCCATATGGATTATACCTTACAACTATGTCACTGATTGTGCTAAAAACTAGACAGTCCATCAGACTTTCCAATAAAATAAGGTTTTTTCTATAGGCACTACGGATTTGCTTAGGACAGCCTATTACTCCAGGACAACCCAGATTTTTGTAATTTTTACTCAGGACAGTCCAAAATTTACTCAGGACAGCCCAATCCCCTCTCCCCCTTCCCAAACCCAAACCCTAACCCTAATGTCGTCGTCGGAGGCGGCGGCGGCGGGAGGAGGCGGAGGAGGAGGAGGAGGAGAATCGAGGAGGAGGAGGAGGAGGAGGAAGGAGGAGAATGGAGGAGGGAGGAGGCGGAGGAGGAGGAAGGAGGAGAATGGAGAATGGAGGAGGAGGGGGGGGGGGAAGGAGGAGGATGGAGGAGGGAGGAGGAGGAGGAAGGAGGAGAATGGAGGAGGAGGAGGAGGGGGAGGAAGGAGGAGGAGGGAGGAGGAGCACCCCGCCGCCCGCCTCCTCGCCGCCGCCGCCGCTTCTTTTTCTCCTTCTTCTTTTAGGACTGTCACAATGTTGACAGTCCTAGAAAAAAAAATAGAGCTAGTCTGGAACAACTTTTTCCGATGGCAAATTTGTAAATAACTCAAAAAAAAATGGACTAGCCTAAGCAAAAAAATGTAGTGCCTATAGAAAAAAACCTAAAATAACAACAATCCTGACAATGATTTATTA